>CM076580.1:575497343-575679316 GCA_034641835.2 Pinus albicaulis
CATGGTCATACTTGGCCCAACGTCGCATTGCGACAACAATTGTCTCAATGTTTAAATCAATTCCCCTGGGTTCACCAATTCCTTTGGTTTATAATTTTTTGGGTAATGATTTTCCCTTGGGTTCACCACTTGCTTTGGTTTATAATATTAAACCCTTGGGTTTATTAGTTTTTTTGGTTTATAATATGAATAATCGATCAATGTCATCCATGATCAAATAACACATTATGAGAAACATTGTCTCAATATGAAAATCACCCATGGCCAACCATGGTCATACTTGGTCCAACGTCGCATTGTGACAACAATTGTCTCAATGTTTAAATCAATTCCCTTGGGTTCACCAATTCCTTTGATTTATAATTTTTTGGGTAATGATTTTCCCTTGGGTTCACCAATTCCTTTGGTTTATAATATTAAACCCTTGGGTTTATTAGTTTTTTTGGTTTATAATATGAATAATCCATCAATGTCATCCATGATCAAATGTCACATTCTGACAAACATTGTATCAATATGAAAATCACCCATGGCCAACCATGGTCATACTTGGCCCAATGTCGCATTGCGCCAACAATTGTCTCAATGTTTAAATCAATTCCCTTGGGTTCACCAATTCCTTTGGTTTATAATTTTTTGGGTAAGGATTTTCCCTTGGGTTCACCACTTGCTTTGGTTTATAATATTAAACCCTTGGGTTTATTAGTTTTTTTGGTTTATAATATGAATAATCGATCAATATCATCCATGATCAAATGACACATTATGAGAAACATTGTCTCAATATGAAAATCATCCATGGCCAACCATGGTCATAGTTGGTCCAACGTTGCATTGTGACAACCATTGTCTCAATGTTTAAATCAATTCCCTTCGGTTCAGCAATTCCTTTTGGTTTATAATTTGTTGGGTAATGGTTGTCCCTTGGGTTCACCAATTCCTTTGGTTTATAATATTAAACCCTTGGGTTTTTTAGTTTTTTTGGTTTATAATATGAATAATCGATCAATGTCATCCATGATCAAATGTCACATTTTGAAAAAAATTGTATCAATATGAAAATCACCCATGGCCAACCATGGTCATACTTGTCCCAACGTCGCATTGCGACAAAAATTGTCTCAATGTTTAAATCAATTCCCTTGGGTTCACCAATTCCTTTGGTTTATAATTTTTTGGGTAATGATTTTCCCTTGGGTTCACCACTTGCTTTGGTTTATAATATTAAACCCTTGGGTTTATTAATTTTTTTGGTTTATAATATGAATAATCGATCAATGTCATCCATGATCAAATGACACATTATGAGAAACATTGTCTCAATATGAAAATCACCCATGGCCAACCATGGTCATAGTTGGTCCAACGTCGCATTGTGACAACAATTGTCTCAATGTTTAAATCAATTCCCTTGGGTTCACTAATTCCTTTTGGTTTATAATTTTTTGGGTAATGGTTGTCCCTTGGGTTCACCAATTCCTTTGGTTTATAATATTAAACCCTTGGGTTTATTAGTTCTTTTCGTTTATAATATGAATAATCGATCAATGTCATCCATGATCAAATGTCACATTCTGACAAATATTGTCTCAATATGAAAATCACCCATGGCCAACCATGGTCATAGTTGGTCCAACGTCGCATTGTGACAACAATTGTCTCAATGTTTAAATCAATTCCCTTGGGTTCACCAATTCCTTTGGTTTATAATTTATTGGGTAATAGTTTTCCCTTGGGTTCACCCCTCGGGTTCACCATTTGCTTTGGTTTATAATATGAATAATCGATCAATGTCATCCATGATCAAATGACACATTATGAGAAACATTGTCTCAATATGAAAATCACCCATGGCCAACCATGGTCATAGTTGGTCCAACGTCGCATTGTGACAACCATTGTCTCAATGTTTAAATCAATTCTCTTGGGTTCACCAATTCCTTTTGGTTTATAATTTGTTGGGTAATGGTTGTCCCTAAGGTTCACCAATTCCTTTGGTTTATAATATTAAACCCTTGGGTTTATTAGTTTTTTTGGTTTATAATATGAATAATCGATCAATGTCATCCATGATCAAATGACACATTATGAGAAACATTGTCTCAATATGAAAATCATCCATCGCCAACCATGGTCATAGTTGGTCCAACGTTGCATTGTGACAACCATTGTCTCAATGTTTAAATCTATTCCCTGGGGTTCACCAATTCCTTTTGGTTTATAATTTGTTGGGTAATGGTTGTCCCTTGGGTTCACCAATTCCTTTGGTTTATAATATTAAACCCTTGGGTTTATTAGTTTTTTTGGTTTATAATATGAATAATCGATCAATGTCATCCATGATCAAATGTGACATTCTGACAAACATTGTATCAATATGAAAATCACCCATGGCCAACCATGGTCATACTTGGCCCAACGTTGCATTGCGACAACAATTGTCTCAATGTTTAAATCAATTCCTTTGGTTTATAATTTTTTGGGTAATGATTTTCCCTTGGGTTCACCACTTGCTTTGGTTTATAATATTAAACCGTTGGGTTTATTAGTTTTTTTGGTTTATAATATGAATAATCAATCAATGTCATCCATGAACAAATAACACATTATGAGAAACATTGTCTCAATATGAAAATCACCCATGGCCAACCATGGTCATAGTTGGTCCAACGTCGCATTGTGACAACAATTGTCTCAATGTTTAAATAAATTCCCTTGGGTTCACCAATTCCTTTTGGTTTATAATTTTTTGGGTAATGGTTGTCCCTTGGGTTCACCAATTCCTTTGGTTTATAATATTAAACCCTTGGGTTTATTAGTTCTTTTGGTTTATAATATGAATAATTGATCAATTTCATCCATGATCAAATGTGACATTCTGACAAATATTGTCGCAATATGAAAATCACCCATGGCCAACCCTGCTCATAGTTGGTCCAACGTCGCATTGTGACAACAATTCTCTCAATGTTTAAATCAATTCTATTGGGTTCACCAATTTCTTTTGGTTTATAATTTGTTCGGTGATGGTTGTCCCTTGGGTTCACTGATTCCTTTGGTTTATAATATTAAACCCTTGGGTTTATTAGTTCTTTTGGTTTATAATATGAATAGTCGATCAATGTCATCCATGATCAAATGTCACATTCTGACAAATATTGTCTCAATATGAAAATCACCCATGGCAAACCTTGGTCATACTTCTTCCAACGTCGCATTGTGACAGCAATTGTCTCAATGTTTAAATCAATTCCCTTGGGTTCACCAATTCCTTTGGTTTATAATTTTTTGGGTAATGGTTTTCCCTTGGGTTCACCAATTGATTTGGTTTATAGTATTAAACTCTTGGGTTTATAATGTTAATCACACATTCAGTTTATTACTCTCTTGAGTTTAAAATACTATTTCTCAGGGTTTGTTAATTTCTTAAATTTTTCAGTTTATAATATTAATTCTTAGCGTTTATTAATCTTTATTGTTTATAATATTCATCCGTTAGGTTTATGATATTTATCCCTTGGGTTCGCTGATTCCTTTGCTTTATAAGATTAAACCCTTGGGTCGATTAGTTCTTTTGGTTTATAATGTTAATAATCTCGTTCGTTTATTAATATCTTATGTTTAAAATATTCATTCTTATGGATTATTAATTTATTAGGTTTTTTAGTTTAAAATATCAATTCTTACGGTTTATTAATCTCTTGTGTTTTTAATATTGATCCCTTATGTTTATAATATTTATCCCTTGGATTCACCAATTCCTATGGTTTATAATATTTAAACCTTTGGTTTATGATGACATTGGGTTTGTATTATTAATTATCCCTTGGGTTTATTAATATCTTCACTTTAAAATATTAATTGTTAGGGTTTATTAATCTCTTACGTTTTTTGTTTTTAAATATTGTTTCATATGGTTTATTACTCTCTTGAGTTTAATATTATTAATATATTAATATATATTATAAATAAATATTCAAATATTTATTAATAATGATTATTCGTAATATTATAAAATTATTATAATATTATTAAAATATAATATATATTATTATAATATTATTAATATATTATTAGTTATTTTGGTTTATTAATAATATAACCATCTATGATATTAATATATAAATAAATATTAAAATATTAAATATTATTTATATTATTTTTATATTAATAAATATTATTAATATATTATATATATATTTCAAGTTAATTTATAGTATGTATATAGTTAATATTATTAATATATTAATAAATATTTTTAATATATATTATTAATACTTATTATAATATTAAAAATATATATAAAATATTTTTGTATATATTAATAGTATTATAATATTACTAATATTCATTATAAATAAATATTCAAATATTTATTAATAATGATTATTTGTAATATTATAATATTATTAATATATATTATTAATAATATATATTAATAATATTATAATATTAGGGATACGCCGATAGGCGTATCCCCCTATCGGAAGTAGGCTCTTTTGTGATTATGCTAATTAATCTTTTTGATCTGATGGTCTAGATTGAAAGATGCCAGTATATTCTGGTCGTCGCCACTAAATCAATGGATGAAATTCAAAAAAGTAACTTCCTTGCATATCTAAATCACGTGTTTAAACCATACTTAAATTAATTTTTTACAAAACATGATTAAAAATTTACTGTGCCATTTGTTGACCGCCACCTATCAAGATTAACTAGTGATGGTTCTAACTAAAATGCCACCTATTTGATTGTTCAAATTCTCAATTAAACGTGCGCCCGCCATCTATAAACGTGGAAACCAGTGCGCCTGCCACCTATAATGCATCTGCCGAGCGTTTAACATAGTGTAAATTCAATAAACGTGCGCCCGCCATCAATCAACGTGGAAACCAGTGCGCCCGCCACCTATAATGCATCTGCCGAGCGTTTAAAAGAGTGTAAATTCAAAAATCCTTGATCCTGTACCCGACTTGGAGGCTGATCCGATTATTTTGGTATGGTGGTGAGCGAGTGGGACGAGAAGCTGAATTCAAGATCGAGCTCATGCACTGTCATGACGATTGAGTTGCCCACTTCGCCAGTGCAGTTGGCCTTCTCCTCTTGTGCGTTAGTTAATACAATATCTGAAAGGGTCGCGTTGATGCGTCAATGCTGTGGATGATTTTTGTTACAGAGTATCGTGGGGCGCAGACTGCAAACAGGAAGAATGGCTCTAGGGTCTGGCTGAAGGGTGACACTCCAGCCTGGCTCCGACTCTCAGTGTGCAAGCAGTTATTATAGGTATGTCTTGAATGCTATCTGCCTGCATTTTATGTTGAATGCGATGTCTATTTATGTTGTAAGCACAGAAGTATTATGCTTTAAAAGCAACGCTACGTTTACTATTAGACTACTGTCCATCGAGAGTCAAAAATTTTATTCGTTCATGCATTTATCCTACGGATCCGCCCTATTATATAGACCTCGTGTTTCGTACGACTTTCCAACTCACTACTGAGAAAATAATACTCGTTAATACAGGAAGGCCGTAGCTTACATTAGAACATTTCCAAGTGCTTTCGTGTAATAGGGCAAAAAAAAAGCTGTTGAATCTTATTAATCTGTTCCTTATTATGTTAGTTGATTTAGAGGCCATGAAAATACTTGGATCACAGTTTTATCCATTTGAAAATGATAAAGTTGTAATTTCACCATTAGTATCATTTTTACAATGGAATATAAACCAAACTCATCCATGAGAAAAACTTGTCTAATACACGAATGGGTTTGGTATATCCATTCAATCGTCTGTCTGCTATTAAAAACAAATTGATTTCACCATCGGCAGGGGATCTACAACACTAACTCCAAAGGGTTTCATCTGAATCATTAATCAACGAATACAATAAATTTATCTCTTTATGTTGTAAGCACAAAAGTATTATGCTTTAAAAGCAACACTACGTTTACTATTAGACTACTATCCATCGAGAGTCAAAAAGTTTATTCGTTCATGCATTTATCCTACGGATTCGCCCTATTATATAGACCTCGTGTTTCGTACGACTTTCCAACTCACTACTGAGAAAATAATACTCGTTAATACAGGAAGGCCATAGCTTACATTGGAACATTTCCAAGTGCTTTCGTGTAATAGGGCAAAGAAAAAGCTGTTGAATCTTATTAATCTGTTCCCGATTATGTTAGTTGATTTAGAGGCCATGAAAATACTTGGATCACAGTTTTATCCATTTGAAAATGATAAAGTTGTAATTTCACCATTAGTATCATTTTTACAATGGAATATAAACCAAACTCATCCGTGAGAAAAACTCGTCTAATACACGAATGGGTTTGGTATATCCATTCAATCGTCTGTCTGCTATTAAAAACAAATTGATTGCACCACCGACAGGGGCTCTACAACGCTAACTCCAAAGGGTTTCATCTGAATCATTAATGAACGAATACAATAAATTTATCTCTTTAGAAAATGGGCATCTTGCAGGTCAGACTACAACCCTAACTCAGAAATGGTTTTGTCAGGAACTTTTAATCGATAAGATAAATAAAATACATTTATTTCTCTGCAAATTGTACATGTTACCATTTAGACAGGTGAGACTAGAATAATAGAAAAGAAAACAATATCCTCCAAAAGAAAATCAATTCAAAGACAACTTTGGCCAAATGGCTTTTGGACCTAGATACAAGGGATTTGCACAAGTACAGCTAGCGGTGCAAATTAACATAAATTTATCTGTCCCAATTATTATGATTACAATTTAAAAATATGTTATTATTATAATTTGATGGAATTATTTTAAAATAAAATATATATATGTTTGCTGAAATTTGAAGTTTTTTTAATAATTTTATTATTTATAAAATAATTAATATCAATTTTATTAATTCTAAAAAAATAAAAAAGAGAATAATTATTGATATTACGTTTATTTATTTTTACTAGAAATATTTTTTTATTGTTTTTATTCATTTCTATACTATAAAAATATGAAGTTCTTATATAATTTGAAATGTATTTATTTTTATTTTTAAAATACTAAATGTAGAACTTCACATTATTTTTTATAAAGATAAAAATAAATTGAAAGTATGGATTATAGATGGAATTATATGGATGCAACATTGTGATATGCATTTGCATAACTCCACATTTAACATGTATTTTTACATTTCTACTTTACCTCATACCCATTGTAATCTAATAGAGTGTTATTGGAGGGTGGAAATGTGTATTCAAATTTGCAAATCTCATTCCTATTCCTACTTTCTTGAAAGGTGGGTGGAATGTCTCTATGATAGTTTTCTATGTTGATCTTCATTGACACAACTTGTAACCATCAATAGAATAAGGATGTCAAACCACTTACACCTTTACTCAACCTCAATCCTCACACATGATGTGAGAGATAAAGTGTGCATTTGGATATCAACACTTTTATTTTCACATCTAACTTAATTTGAAATGAAAGAAAATTATGTTCTATATACAATGTCAAACAGAAGAAAAATATTAAATTTGGAATTTATTAAGTTATAAAGTTATTGTTATTCATTTTAACAAAAACAAATAATTTGATCCATGTTATATTAGATATTTTTTGCACAACCACATTTTCAAATTTTGATCCATGTTATATTAGATATTTTTTGCACTTGAATAAGTTTTTTTGCGTTTTTCTTTTTCTTTTTCCAACAAACATATTATCAACTACATAGAAATGAGATTATTTTATTCATAAATATTTTTTCTGAGATGAAAATAAGTCATATAAATCATTCATTTTAAAAGTTTAAAAGTGTTGCAGAGTAGTATAATTCTCAATCTACAGATTATATGTTTTGAGAGAAAAATATACAAATATTTATAATTTAAGTTAGTCAATGTTAAATTAATAATTATTAATATGAAAATGTAATTTTATAGTTTTGTTTGAGAATGAAATAAGAAATTGCTATATGAAGTGGAAAAATTAATTGATTAATCATAAATACACAACTACTTGCTTAAATGGATAATAAGGGTAAAAATATACAAATATTTATAATTTAAGTTAGTCAATGTTAAATTAATAATTTTTAATATGAAAATGTAATTTTATAGTTTTGTTTGAGAAGGAAATAAGAAATTGCTATATGAAGTGGACAAATTAATTGATTAATCATAAATACACAACTACTTGCTTAAATGGATAATAAGGGTCTAAAATGATAGGAATTTACCTATTGTGAACAAAAGAATTAATTGATTTCAAGTGATACCAAAAATACAAATCCTAAAAACTAGCTCAAAAGTGAAATGATCTATTATTCTACTTGCTTGTTCACAAGCTTATCATTGTAATGTGTATTCATAGGATTCAAACCATGACACCAACCACTCAAAAACTACTTTTTTAAAAACACTAAACCCTTGTGGATTCAACACACATGGTGATTAACTTAGGTCTATGCCCATGTTTACTATTGTTGACTATGTTTGAGAACAGTAAAATATTGTAATAAAATTTTCAAAATATGACGGCTGGATTGACTATGGTAGATTTTGTTGTCTATATTTAACTATGCTTGACATTTGTTAACTATGCTTGATTCATGTACATATAATTTCCAAAAAATGATGCCTATGTCGACTATTGTTAACTATAATTGGCTTTTATTGCCTATGGTTAACTTTAGTTGACTATGGTTGATTATTGTTGAGTTTTGTTACTTATATTTTGTTGGTTATTTTTTAATATTATAAATATCATTTCTAAAACATGTTCCCATGTTGACTTTTGTTGGATATGGTTCACTAATCTATTTTTTATCTGGAAAAGATGATGCTCATGTTGACTAGAGTTTAGTTTTCTTTGAATTTGTAAGGGATATAGTAAGGGGGTTGACCTACTACTAATATTAATATTAAAATTGATATTGTTAAATATATAATAATAATTTTATTGTTATTATAAAAAATATACTAATATTATTGTATTTCATTATAATTAATAATACTAATAATAACTAAAATTGCCATAAATGAAATAAATCTATATTAATTATAATATTAAAATAATATTAATAAGTATTTAATAATAAAAAATAATATAAATATAAAAATAATTAAAACAATAAATAATTATTATCATTAGAAAAAATAATAATAGTGATTAATCTATATTATTATAGTTAGTTTATTACTGCAAATATTATTTAATTATTTAGTAATTTTTCCAAGCTCACTATAATTTTGGCATCTTAAAAGGCTAGGAAGGTGACTATTACAACAAATATTATGATGTAAAGATGTAATATTAAACTCATAGTAATAAATATATAATAATAATATTACAAAAATAACTACTTTAATAAATTTTTCTTATTTTTCTTATTTATATTATTATTATTATTTTGCAATAATAGTAGTAGTAGTAGTAGTTATTGTATATTATTTAATTATTTAAGAATTTTTTATTTTAATTGAATAATTTTTAAATTATGGTATATTATATAATTCAATATATTATTAATTATTATATATTACTATTATTGTTAATTATTTAATAATATTATTAATTGATAATAGCAATAATATTAAATTAATAACCATATTTTTAATATTTTTTGGGAAAAAATAATATAGATTACACCTCCCATCTTGGAGGAGGAACTTGTTGTTCTTGTCGGTCATATCGTTTTATACACTATATTGCTTATTCTATTCATCATTAATTGAAAGTTGTTTTGTTGATATCACGTCTGTTTTCTTTTATGTTAGGTGATTTCCTTGTTTTATCATGGATCCAGCTATTTGGAGTTGTATTCCATTTGAAATTCTTGAGATTGTCTTCCTTTGGCTCCCTTTATCGGTTGTGATAAAGTTTAGCACTGTTTGTCAAAAATGGAAGACTGTTTTGCAAAATCCTTGTTTCTTATTGCGTTGCAAGCATATCTATACAAATGAATTTGGATTTATGGTTCCTTTCTTCAATGATGAAGACAATTATTTTGCTGCTGAATACCTTAATCAAAATGGGCGGATATCTCGTTTTCATTTGCGATTCATAGATTCAAGATACAAGGTGGAGTCTACTATTGGACCAATGGTGGTTTTATCGTTACCAACAGAATTCTCCCATTCACGAAACTATTTTGTGATGAATCCATTTACAAAGGCCTTAAAAAACATTGGGCGAATACGAATTGGAGACTGGGGATTCTTTTCGTTATTGGAGAATGTCAGCAGCAACAAATATGACTGGGTTGTTCTAAAACATATCTATGATAGAATTCAGTCTAAATTTTATGTTTACAGTAGTCTTTATAGGGTTTGGCGAAGGGTTGATCTTCCATTTGGTGGCACCTCACCCCCTCAAAATGGAGTGTTTTATAGAAGTAAATTGTTTTGGCTTTACCTCGACACAGAGTATGAAGATTATCCTCGATATGGGTATACAATCTACTGGTTTGATGTGATAAAAAATGACTGGGGATTTTCATTTGTTCCAATCACTGACATTCGGTGTATGTCATTGGCAGTATGCAAGAATGAGTTGATATGTCTTATCAATGATGGCTCCACTTCTGTATGGTCAATTGAAGAAATAGATAATTTTCAATTTGGTCACCTCTGTATTGAACGAAGAACTGATTACTTTGAGGATGATTGGGGCTTTAGATGGAAGTTGTTGGAAGAAATGTCTATAGATATAAATATGAAATGTACTGGTTATCTTCCATTTCGAATAGTCCAAGGTGTGGTTCTTATGTGCAAATGCAGTGAAGTTCCTTTCGTATTATATGACATGATGGCTGGCCTTTGCTTCCCAATAGATATTGATAATTCAACTAATCAACAAATGAATGGATTTTGGTCTCCAACATTGCAGGATTGCAACGATTTGATCGAGTCTGGAAATGTCTTTGCAATTGCTCCACGTATGGATTCTATAGATGAGATTCCACCATTAGATGTGGACATGGAGTCTTAGGCTATTAGCCATTTTGTATTCTCTCTGTCGTCATGGAAAATATTTCCTTTTTTTTTTTACTTTGCATACTTTTGGGTATGTATGCTAAGACTATGGATATTTATATGGCTCCATTCTGAGGGGGTGTCTTCTATATGTGTATGTAGCGGATGCTGGATATTAAAATCCATTGCAATTTGCTCAAAAAATATTTATTTTTTTCTCCCATTTAGTCCTCTTAATTGCATTTGAATGTGTTTGGATGTTATCCATTTCTCTCTTTTTCTATAATTGTAATTACTGTGACTTATTCTATACATGGTGTTTCCATCAGTTCTTTGTCATTGATTCTCAAACAATGTTATATCTTTAGGTTTTTTTGATGGTATATATTTCCAAATATTTAGATATATTTCAAATTCATATAATTCTTTAGAATTTTGTTCCATTTATATGGGTTTCCCATTACAGTTATAATATGATACAAGAAATTTAATCCTTTTTTGTTTTGGCCATTTGAAAAAAATCCATTTTTCTTTTCAGCCATTTCGGTGGAAAAAAAATGTGTTCCTTTTTCATCCTTTTCTGTTAATTTATATTGGATATATTATATCTGTTCCATGTTTACTCTTCTATAACAAATATGTTATTTTTCATTGTAGACATGTCATCTGAAGGTACAAGCAAATGTACAAGAAAAAGGAATAAGTCGCATGCATTGCGTGACAAGTCTAATGAAAGTCGTCGTTTACGGTATCAACAAAATAAGGACACAATAAATGAGCATAGGAGAGCTAAATATCATAGAAGAACGACTGAAACAACTCTTCAAAAGGATTTTATGGTTCCTCCTAGGTATCGTACTATGGATGATATCATGGAAAGAACATTTCCGCTTGGTAGTTCGCTGCCAGAATATGCTCCTCGTCAGCATAATTTTGTTTTTCAACGCTCTCCTGAAAATTATCAAAATATTGAGGAAACATCTCACAATAGGGAGGAACATCATGTTCATAACGTGGATGCAAATGTTCACCCTAACCCTTCTGTCTCTGAAATTGCATCTTGTGAGAAAGGCCAAAGGTTGCAAAATATCCATGGTGGAGGGAATGATGATATTGTATGTGATGCCTTGGATGATAGTTTGATTGGCCATTTGTTTGATAATTTGGATCCAGCTGGTCGAAACATCATCTCTCCCAATCTCCCTTCTGAAAATAATGTTGTCCGACGAACAGAAACAGTCATCCTGATAGCAGTTCGCGTGGAACAATGGAGGTAATCCAATGATATCTTTATAGTTGATGCAATAGTGACTGTTTTATTACATTCCTCTATTTACATTTCTTTAGTGATAAGGTATTTTATTCTCTTCGAGTAGGATACACCTCATTTTAATAGAGGTCTACAAATTTTCTCCCCGCGTCTTCCATCTCTTTATATGATATTTGAATATGAAGCACATCATAGCCTTCCACTACATTATCCTCTAGAATCAAATCGACAAACTAATGTTAATGTTCAATGTGTTTGATTTGATTTTTCTTTATTTGAATTTTTATTTTGTTTTTCTTCAAACAGGACACAACTCATTTCAATAGAGGCATGCAAGTTAACTTCGTAGATGTTCCGTCTACTGATGTTATAATTGAAGAGGAACCATCGCATAGCGTTCATCTAGATCGCCAACAAAATGTAAATTTTGAATGCATTTGATATTTTCCTCCTTTTTTTCATTTATTGTTAATTGTAAAATTAGAAATCTATCTTTTTTCGACATTTGTTTTTATAAAATATGTTAATTCGTTTTAACAGGAAAAAACTAACTTGAATGGAGGCGTCGAAACTAACTCGCCAAATGTTCAATCTACTGATGTTAGAAGTGAAGAGCAACCATCTCGTACACTTCATCGACATCACCAAACAAATGTAAATATTGAATGAATTTATTTCTTTTTTCCATTTTTTCAATTCTAATTATTTGGACATTCAATTTAAAAAAAAAATTATGCTAAAGAAACCTTTGCAAACTCTCAGGTTCTAGAAATGCAGACCACAGATTTGGAAACCCCATGTCGTAGATTTGTTCCACATGTTTAAAATTTGGGGAGGGAGTCTCGTGGTGCTGAAAATCAAATAGATCTTAGAAGAAATTATACTCTTCCACATCATTCTCCACATGCTCCAACCAATACAAATCATATTTATTTTGATGAAAATATGATTGCAGTGCATAAAAGATTTCGAGAAAAGCTAGATAGCTTGTCAGTTGTCCAAATGTGCCACATCTGCAAGGAATCATATCCTGGAATCCACGTTTTGAGAGATGCTGAAGGACCTGTTTGTAGACGATGTAAGAGTGAAGGAGGTTCACATCGTTTTTGTGGCTATAACAACATGGATCCTAGCGAGCAACCTCATATTTTAAGAGTTCTTACTCAAGTTGAAGAAATTTTAATAGCATGTGTAAATCCTATTTTGCAAGTGACACATGCTCGAGGTGGGAAATATAAGTATAGTGGACACACAATTAGCTTTCCCCAAGATATTTCAACAATTGCACAAAGTCTTCCACGCTGTGTTGAAGATCTTGACGTTCTAATTGTGAGGAGACATGTTGCTCAGTCTAAATATTATGAATGTTATGTAAAAATATCCCGCGTTATGGATGCATTGCGTTTCAAAATTGAACGTGATCAATATTATCGAGATGTTGTAATTGACTATGATTCAGTGAATTCTCTTCCCGAAAGAACAAAAGATGTCTCCTCCAGGCTTAAATTTGCTGATTGTGGCATTGCAGAATCTGAGTTCAGTGCAGCTAGTAATGAAGGGTTTCCTCTTAACCATTTTCCCTCTCATCCTTCGTCTTTTATTTCTCGCCTACCCAATGAAGAGAGAGAAGTGGAAGAAATTAGAGCATTTCTTGATAATGTTGATTCTTCAGATGTTGATGAAATGGATTGGCCCAGTATTGGAACGTCTCCAGTGAATGAATATAATACTCAGGGGTTATTAGATATGGCATTCCCCACATTGTTCCCCACTGGTGCTGCTGATTGGTTGCAACCACGCATTTGTACTATTGAACTTCATGAGTATGCATTGCATTTTCTTAGATACTATGATCAGAGGTTTGGAAGCCATCCTCGCTTCTGATATTTCCTGTTGAACATGATAATGAGGCATCGTAGCCAAGCAACTGCTTCAGTTTTTGTGAAGAAAAATTTACATGATAACTCACCGACAACAATTGATGGGTTGCGTCAGCAACTTTATGATTTACCAAATAATAAGTTGGCTGAGCATCTTATGCGGTTTGGGTCTTCTCTAAGATGTACAAGGGCTTACTGGACTAAATTTCGAGCTGAATTGACTGACATGATTACTCAATTGGGATGTCCATCTTTGTTCTTTACTTTGAGTGCAGCTGACACAAAGTGGCCAGAGCTGCATAGCCTCATGCCTGCACCGTCGCATTCTCATTCCTTAAATGAGCATCGTATGAAGGTTGAAAATGTTATCCAGTACCCTCATATTGTTGCCACATTTATGCACCATAGATTCAATATATTTCGAGAGGAAGTTATCCAAAAATATCTTAAAGCTAAAGACTTCTGGTACATGTCTGTTTTCTTGAATTTATTTTCTATTCATTGTCAATTTCTTATTGATTTTCCATTCATATTTTTCATATTAACTCTGTGTTCATTTTTTCCAGATATGAGTGGCAACATAGAGGTTCAGCACATATCCATGGTTTCCTATGGTTGCAAGGAGCTCCTGACATGGAAAGACTTGATTGGTCAAATGATTTTGATTTGCAACATGCAAAGAGATTCTTTGACAATTATGTAACTGCATGGAATCCACGTGAAATACATCATCGCAATATAATGGTTCCAAGAAGTCTCAATGATGACCCTTGCCTATTGAATACTGATCAGATTTTCTCTTGCAATCCTCATAATGATTATGAAGAATTGTTGAACCGTGTCCAAAGGCACACAAAGTGTAGTGTAGATTCTTGTTTGCGCAAAAAGGGCACTATTCTCGCTTGTCGGTACAATGCCCCATGGGATCTTTCTGGGGAATCAAGATTGTCCATAGATGATCAAGGAAGAAAAAAATATGAACCAGCAAGAAATGATGATAGGCTCAATGTACATAACATTGAACTTCTAACAATGTGGCGTGCAAATGTTGATTGCCAACCAGTGCTTTCTCGGCATGCTGTCCTGAAATATATTGCTAAGTATGCATCAAAAGCAGAGAGAAGGTCTAAAAGCTATCATGATATGTTAACTAGAATTTCAGATTCTTTTGCCTCTGAGGATCATGATTTATGTGCTTACAGGAGGTTTCTTGCAGAAACAGTCGTTGAACGCGACATTGGAGAACAGGAAACATGTCATATGTTGCTTAAGCTACCTCTTGTTGTGTGTAGTCGACAATTTGTTTCCTTAAATGTTGGAAGAAAGGTGTTCAGGAAAATTTCAAGGGATGGCCTGCACTGTTCATCTGAAAATACATTTGTTCAAAATTAGCAGAAGAGACCTTCTTTCCTTGACCATATATCTTTGATAGAAACAACAAGATCTTGGACCTATGTGAGCAGCCGTAAAAAAGATCCATGGAGGCCAAGAGATGCTCATGCAATTGTTCGAGTGTGGCCACGGTTTTATTCTATTCCTGGTGAGGATTCAGAGGAATTTGAAACGTTTTTCTGGTCAGAATTGCTCTTGTACAAGACGTTTTGTGACATTTCTGCAGAGATTGGGCTTTCAACTGAAATTATTGTTGAAAACTGGAGGAATTTCCGATATCGAGCTTGGCATGTTGATTGAAATCCATCAATTGATGAAAATATTGAAGATGGAGAAGATGGTGATTTTTCTAACCAGGAAATGAATCTTGAAGATGATTTTCAAGAGTGGCAACTTTTCTCTCGCTTGGTTCCACCAAATAGTGTCAATGTTTATGATCTTCACACCCTTGGTCGAAGGGATTTTGATATATCCTTTGACTGGCAAGGTACAACTATTTCTAATGATGTGGCCGAAGAAGCTATTAATTTTATAAGGAATGCAATATCAAGGGGTGATGTTGGTGACCTTTCAAATAGAACATTTGTCTCTCCGGATTCATTGGCATAAAAACAACGACTTGCTTTTGAAATCGTTTTAAGGCATTCTGCTGAATATGAGATTCGTGAAGCTCTTCTTATGATTATTCAAGGCACTGCAGGCACTGGCAAGTCTTTCCTTATCCATTGTATTTCTGAGGCTCTTTCTAATCTGTCAAGTAATGGGAAAAGTCCTTTGCTTCTTCTTGCCCCAACAAGAATAGCTGCTTTCAATATACATGCAAAAACAATACACTCTGCTTTGAAAATCCCAATTAGAGATATGAAACCACTACAGGGTCAATCATTGGCACTATTCCAAGAGGAAATGAGGCACATTCGATATATATTGATTGATGAAATGAGCTTTTTAGGATCAAGGTTGTTCATGCAAATAGATGCTCGACTACGAGAAGCATTTCCAGATAAAAATAATTGTCCTTTTGGTGGTAGATCCATGATCCTTGTGGGTGACCTTGGCCAGCTACCTCCTGTGAGAGATAAGCCTTTGTATGCAGGTAATACAGCAGGGAAAGTCTTATGGAAAAAATTCAATACTATTGTCACTCTTGACACAATATTTCGCCAACAAGGGAGCAATGAGAAACAATATTGTTTTCGTCGAGTCCTCAATAACATAAGAAACGCAGAACCTGTTCTTGATGATTGGGAGTTTCTTATGTCGCGGGCTGATATCAGGTTGCATCCTAGAGAAAGGGATTTATTTAATGCAGCAGTTCACATGTTTCCAACAAATAATTTGGTCTCCTTCCATAACAGGCATATGTTGAAATCATTAAATTCTCCAATTGCACGGTGTATTGCTGTGTATTCAAGGCGTTCAGAAATCAGTGGTGTCGATGATGATCAACTGGACCGTGAAGTTTTGTTGTGCCGTGGCCAGCGTGTTATGTTGACATGTAATTTGTGGGTTGAAGCTGGTTTGGTGAATGGTGCACTTGGGTATGTGAAGGAAATATTTTATATGCCCAACTCTAAGCCACCTGAGCTTCCAATGTTCACAACTATTATTTTTGATAAGTATGTTGGTGTTCTGTTTGATGCAAGCAATCCAAACATTGTACCTATCACACCAGTGATAAGAGGAAATCGAAAACAAATTCCTTTAAAGATGGCATGGGCTCTTACAATTCATAAGTCACAGGGTTTGACTTTAGAGCGAGCATCAATTGATATCGGGAATAGAGAACAGCAAGGCCTAACCTTCGCAGCCATATCGAGAGTGAGATCAATAGATGGTTTGCGCATTGCACCGCCTTTCTCTTATCAGCATTATGCCAAGATGAATAATAGTGCGTATGTTACACTTAGGAAGAAAGAAGAGGAGAGATTGAAGTCCATATTGCTATGATATGCAACTATTAATATAATAATAATGCTTTTTGATATATTAATGACATGTCTACATTCATCAAATTCATAGTAGTATTTTGGATTGTTGTTTACATCATTTTTTCTGTTCTTTATTTTTCTTGTTTTTATAATGTCGTTTTTTGTTATTTTTCTTACAATGAACCATTCACAGGTAGAAAACTAGTTACATGAGCCAGCCATTAAAAATCAAGATGGAATTCCATATCAATGTCACATGTAGCTAATAGTATTCTGACATATTTATAGAATGTTTTATAATTGTTTTTATTATCGTCTCTTTTTTCATTTAGTATAGGAATTCTTCTGATGTATTAATTAAATGAATACATTCATGAGATGCAATATAGTAATATATGAGAAATTCCATACATCGTTCTTCGTGTTGTTCAATATACCTCCATTTTTTAGTCGCTATTGTTCTTTTGTTTATAGTAAACCATTCAGACATATACAGCCAGTTATATTAGCCAATCATTAAATTCAATATTGAAGTCCATATCCCTATTACATGAAACTAAAAATATTTATCAATGTGGTTTGCTAAATGTGTTGTGGTTTGGTTCAATGAGAAGATGTTTATATTTGTTAATAATATTAAACTGCAATTAATATATACATTGACATTAATTTAAATACAAATATTGAATTACTAACATTATTAATATTTCATTATAAACATTGAGCTTAGAATTTTGTGCTTTCTTGTTGATTATTGTAATATGGGTCATATCACACATTTATTTTTATCACTCTTTTCATGTGTGCAGTATGTATTTCTAATGAGGTTTATAGCATCACGTTTTTAAGATTCAGTTTTTTTAAAACAATATAAAAGGGGTGTTATATATATATATATATATATATCTGCCTACATGTTTCTATCTCTTTCTGTATAAATTTTTATTTTGTCATTTTCCTTTCAAATGCAGGTATGGATAATAATGATGGGATCTATTATAATCAAGCGGTGGTGAATATTTCTAGACTCATCAGTCTTGCTTCTTACATTCGGAACAAGCTAGATAGAAAACATGGGTTCCATCCTACTTTTATTGATGAGCATCTTCGTGTGCTTGATGAAATGAAAATGAATGTGAAATACCTGTTGCATGTGCACATGAGGGAGGCTGGGAGAAAAACAAGAAGGGATTGGTTGGAAAGCGTTAAGTATCGTGATCATTATCCTGTTGATTTGAATTGGTGTTCCTTTTGTCGTCGGTCTGGTTGTGTTCTTGAAGAGGCTATTTGATAAATGACATTTGATGGACTGTTTTGAGTCCACTTTTGTGGTGGGATTTCTTTATGTAAAGAAAACAAAAAACATATGTTAATTTCAGTGATTTTTTTTGGTTTCACTGATGGCGGAATTGAGTAACATTTGAGTTTATTTATTTATTCAGTTTATTGATGTTCAATTTTTATAATATTAATGGTCCCTTTGCTTTATTGATGTTTTATGATTATACTGTTAATATTTCACTGTATTTGTTGATCAATTGGGTTTATAACATTGATTCCTTGATTTTTCCGATTCTTTCGGTTTGTAATAATATTCCGTTCACATTATTAAATTGAAATATTGGGGTTTTTATATTAGTCCTGGAGTTTAATACTAATGCATTGTCCAATTTCACATTATGAAAAACACTCACTCAACTTAATATAAACAGAATGGACTATTGGTATAACTTATGTTTTTAATAATGTTCCCTTGAGTTCATGAATTCCTTTGGTTTATAATATTAAAGCCTTGGGTTTATTATATATTTTTGTTTATATTATTAATAGTCCCTCCACTTTATTAATCTCTTCATAAATATAATGTGGTTGTGATACTAATATTCGACTAAATTTTTGTTCCCTTCGCGTTATTGGTCCCTTGGGTTATTAATATTTTTCCCTTGGGTTCACCAGTTCCTTTGCTTTCTAATATTGGACCGTTGGGTTATTACTTCTTTTGGTTTATAATACTTTTTTAATCGCTTAAGTTTGTTAATAATTTTTGTTTCTATTACTCATTTGTTGGGTAATGTTTTTCCCTTGGTTCACCAATTCCTTTCATTTATAATGTTAAACCCTTGGGTTTGTTAGTTCTTTTGGTTTATAATATGAATAATCGATTAATGTCATCCCTGATCAAACATCAGACTCTCACAAATATTGTCTCCATATGAAAATCACCCATGGCCAGCCATGGTCATAGTTGGTCCTTTGGTTTATAATTTTTTGGGTAATGGTTGTCCCTTGGGTTCACCAATTCCTTTGGTTTATAATATTAAACCCTTGGGTTTATTAGTTTTTTTGGTTTATAATATGAATAATCGATCAATGTCATCCATGATCAAATGACACATTATGAGAAACATTGTCTCAATATTAAAATCACCCATGGCCAGCCATGGTCATAGTTGGTCCAACGTCGCATTGGGACAACCATTGTCTCAATGTTTAAATCAATTCCCTTGGGTTCACCAATTCCTTTTGGTTTATAATTTGTTGGGTAATGGTTGTCCCTTGGGTTCACCAATTCCTTTGGTTTATAATATTAAACCCTTGGGTTTATTAATTTTTTGGTTTATAATATGAATAATCGATCAGTGTCATCCAAGATCAAATGTCACATTCTGACAAACATTGTATCAATATGAAAATCACCCATGGCCAACCATGGTCATACTTGGCCCAACGTCGCATTGCGACAACAATTGTCTCACGTTTTAAATCAATTCCGGTTCACCAATTCCTTTGGTTTATAATTTTTGGTAAGGACCTTCCGCTCACCAATTCCTTTGGTTTATAATTTTTGCAAGGATTTTCCTTGGGTTCACCACTTGCTTTGGTTTATAATATTAAACCCTTGGTTTATTAGTTTTTTTGGTTTATAATATGAATAATCGATCAATGTCATCCATGATCAAATGTCACATTTCACAAACATTATCTCTCAATATTAAAATAACTCAAATCATAGTCATACTTGCCTAACGCCACATTGCGACAACAATTGTCTCAATGCTTAATTAAATCCCTTTGGCTTCTACCAATTCTTTTGGTTTATACTCTTGGGTACGATTGAATCACCACTTGCTTTGGTTTATAATATTAAACCCTTGGGTTTATTAGTTTTTTTGGTTTTTAATATGAATAATCGATCAATGTCATCCATGATCAAATGTCACATTCTAACAAACATTGTATCAATATGAAAATCACCCATGGCCAACCATGGTCATACTTGGCCCAACGTCGCATTGTGCCAACAATTGTCTCAATGTTTAAATCAATTCCCTTGGGTTCACCAATTCCTTTGGTTTATAATTTTTTGGGTAATGATTTTCCCTTGGGTTCACCACTTGCTTTGGTTTATAATATTAAACCCTTAGGTTTATTAGTTTTTTTGGTTTATAATATGAATAATCGATCAATGTCATCCATGATCAAATGACACATTATGAGAAACATTGTCTCAATATGAAAATCATCCATGGCCAACCATGGTCATAGTTGGTCCAACGTTGCATTGTGACAACCATTGTCTCAATGTTTAAATCTATTCCCTTGGGTTCACCAATTCCTTTTGGTTTATAATTTGTTGGGTAATGGTTGTCCCTTGGGTTCACCAATTCCTTTGGTTTATAATATTAAACCCTTGGGTTTATTAGTTTTTTTCGTTTATAATATGAATAATCGATCAATGTCATCCATGATCAAATGTCACATTCTGACAAACATTGTATCAATATGAAAATCACCCATGGCCAACCATGGTCATACTTGGCCCAACGTCGCATTGCGACAACAATTGTCTCAATGTTTAAATCAATTCCCTTGGGTTCATCAATTCCTTTGGTTTATAATTTTTTGGATCAGGATTTTCCCTTGGGTTCACCACTTCCTTTGGTTTATAATATTAAACCCTTGGGTTTATTAGTTTTTTTGGTTTATAATATGAATAATCGATCAATGTCATCCATGATCAAATGTCACATTATGACAAACATTGTATCAATATGAAAATCACCCATGGCCAACCATGGTCATACTTGGCCCAACGTCGCATTGCGACAACAATTGTCTCAATGTTTAAATCAATTCCCTTGGGTTCACCAATTTCTTTGGTTTATAATTTTTTGGGTAATGATTTTCCCTTGGGTTCACCACTTGCTTTGGTTTATAATATTAAACCCTTGGGTTTATTAGTTTTTTTGGTTTATAATACGAATAATCGATCAATGTCATCCATGATCAAATGACACATTATGAGAAACATTGTCTCAATATGAAAATCACCCATGGCCAACCATGGTCATAGTTGGTCCAACGTCGCATTGGGACAACCATTGTCTCAATGCTTAAATCAATTCCCTTGGGTTCACCAATTCCTTTTGGTTTATAATTTGTTGGGTAATGGTTGTCCCTTGGGTTCACCAATTCCTTTGGTTTATAATATTAAACCCTTGGGTTTATTAGTTCTTTTGGTTTATAATATGAATAATCTATCAATGTCATCCATGATCAAATGTCACATTCTGACAAACATTGTATCAATATGAAAATCACCCATGGCCAACCATGGTCATAGTTGGTCCAACGTCGCATTGTGACAACAATTGTCTCAATGTTTAAATCAATTCCCTTGGTTTCACCAATTCCTTTTGGTTTATAATTTGTTGGGTAATGGTTGTCCCTTGGGTTCACCAATTCCTTTGGTTTATAATATTAAACCCTTGGGTTTATTAGTTTTTTTGGTTTATAATATGAATAATCGATCAATGTCATCCATGATCAAATAACACATTATGAGAAACATTGTCTCAATATGAAAATCACCCATGGCCAACCATGGTCATAGTTGGTCCAACGTCGCATTGTGACAACAATTGTCTCAATGTTTAAATCAATTCCCTTGGGTTCACCAATTCCTTTTGGTTTGTAATTTGTTGGGTAATGGTTGTCCCTTTGGTTCACCAATTCCTTTGGTTTATAATATTAAACCCTTGGGTTTATTAGTTCTTTTGGTTTATAATATGAATAATTGATCAATGTCATCCATGATCAAATGTGACATTCTGACAAATATTGTCTCAATATGAAAGTCACCCATGGCCAACCCTACTCATAGTTGGTCCAACGTCGCATTGTGACAACAATTCTCTCAATGTTTAAATCAATTCCCTTGGGTTCACCAATTTCTTTTGGTTTATAATTTGTTGGGTGATGGTTGTCCCTTGGGTTCACCGATTCCTTTGGTTTATAATATTAAACCCTTGGGTTTATTAGTTATTTTGGTTTATAATATGAATAGTCGATCAATGTCATCCATGATCAAATGTCACATTCTGACAAATATTGTCTCAATATGAAAATCACCCATTGCCAACCTTGGTCATAGTTCGTCCAACGTCGCATTGTGACAACAATTGTCTCAATGTTTAAATCAATTCCCTTGGGTTCACCAATTCCTTTGGTTTATAATTTTTTGGGTAATGTTTTTCCCTTGGGTTCACCAATTGATCTGGTTTATAGTATTAAACTCTTGGGTTTATAATGTTAATCACACATTCGGTTTATTACTCTCTTGAGTTTAAAATACTATTTCTCAGGGTTTGTTAATTTCTTAAATTTTTCAGTTTATAAAAATCAATTCCCTTGGGTTCACCAATTCCTTTGGTTTATAATTTTTTGGGTAAGGATTTTCCCTTGGGTTCACCACTTGCTTTGGTTTATAATATTAAACCCTTGGGTTTATTAGTTTTTTTAGTTTTTTTTTATGATATTAATATATAAATAAATATTAAAATATTAAATATTATTTTTATTATTTTTATATTAATAAATATTATTAATATATATTATATATATTTCAAGTTAATTTATAGTATGTATATAGTTAATATTATTAATATATTAATAAATATTTTTAATATATATTATTAATACTTATTATAATATTAAAAATATATATATAATATTTTTGTATATATTAATAATATTATAATATTACTAATATTCATTATAAATAAATATTTAAATATTTATTAATAATGATTATTTGTAATATTATAATATTATTAATATATATTATTCATAATATATATTAATAATATTATAATATTTTAATATTTATTTAGTAATATTAATAATATTATAATATTACTAAAAATTATTATAAATAAATATTCAAATATTTATTAATAATGATTATTAGTAATATTATAATATTTTAATATTTATTTAGTAATTTAAATAATATTATAATATTACTAATAATATTTATTAATAAATATTAGATTATAATATTACTAATAATCATTAAAATATTAAATATTATTTATATTATTTTTATATTAATAAATATTATTAATATATATTATATATATTTCTAGTTAATTTATAGTATGTATATAGTTAGTATTATTAATATATTAATAAATATTTTTAGTATATATTATTAATACTTATTATAATATTAAAATTATATATAAAATATTTTTGTATATATTAATAATATTATAATATTAGTAATATTCATTATAAATAAATATTCAAATATTTATTAATAATGATTATTTGTAATATTATAATATTATTAATATATATTATTAATAATATTAATAAGTATTAATATTTATTTAGTAATATTAATAATATTATAATATTTTAATAAATCATTAGTAATTTAAATAATATTATAATATTACTAATAATATTTATTAATAAATATTAGATTATAATATTACTAATAATCATTATAAATAAATATTCTAATATTTATATTATTCTAATAATAATAATATAACCAACTATGATATAATATATATTATTAATATATTATTAGTTCTTTTGCTTTATTAATAATATAACCATTTATGATATATTAATTTATTATATATTATTAATATTTTTTTTTATATTAATATATATTATATATATTTCAAGTTAATTTATAGTATGTATATAGTTAATATTTTTAATATATTAATAAATATTTTTAATATATATTATTAATATTTTTATAATATTATTAATATATATAAAATATTTTTGTGATTTTAATCATAATTAATATATTTAATATATTAATATTCTTATTAATATATAATATATATTTTTCAAGTTAATATAATAAATTTATTATATATAATATTTATTTATTGATATATAAATTAATGTGATGGGTAGTGGATATAGGCTTATTGGCGTATATCAACCACATTAGTAAATATAATGTGGTTGTGCTAGTTCTTAGGTTTCTATTACTTTTACTATTAGAAAAAAATACTTCAATTTACCAATCAACAAAATTTAAATTGACTAGATTCTAAACCTGAACACTAACTTGAATTCATTATTTATATTTTAATTTAGCTATATTTAAAGTTAAACTAAGTACAATTATTAGATACTATGTAGAACTTGTTAATATTACATAATGGGTAAATAATCCTATGTTGACTTGACAAATAATATTTAAAACAAAAATACATTAATAACAAAAGATATATGTGTTAGGCATAAATATAATATTTCAATGTCCATATTGAATAATATGATTTTATATCAACTTTATATATAGAAAATTAAAGTAATTTAAATTAATAAATTTCATATATTTTCACTTTTGTGAGGGAAATGTGTAATTTATTTCATTTTTAATATGGAATTGATATATAACATTTAAAAAATATTAATAACAAAAAAAAGTTTAATGTGAGTTATAAAGCAAACATTTTAATTTGCATGTTGAGTATATTTAGATCAAATATATATAAAGAGAGAAAAAGAGCTAGAGATCTCTTATTCCCTTATTAAGTTCTTTATAATTCGAGGTAAGGGGGAGATCTGTAATTCTTTCAATATTTAATATGGAGTTAACATGTAACATTTAAAAAAATATATAATTGAATGTTTGTAGGTCTTATCTAACTATTCTAGGTATTACTCAAATAAATATAGATCATCTTAATTCTGGATTTATCTGAGAGAAATAAGATCTCTCAAGATACAAACTTTTTCTCAAGTTTTTCACTCAAAAATAGGTTTGCATCTTTACAGATTTGATAACTTTGGGCTCTTAGTATATCTAGATTTAAAATGAATCCATACTAGTAATACACACACACACACATATATGCAACATTTTTCCTTAACGTGTATTATAATTTTTTAAATTTATTTTTTTAATGGGATATGCACTACATTGATGATATAAATAGATAGAAAGTTAGAAAAAATGTTTATTGTAAATATTGAATTTTTACATGTTTATTAATTAAATTTACATATGAACTGCTAATTATCTTAATTTATATGGTCAAATGGATCTTAATTTACGTTTTTATCTTTCCTGGCTATCCCTCAACCTTCTTTCCTCCTTTCCACTACTTCTCCCCTTCATCTCCCCAAATTTCCCCTTTTAATCTCTTTCTTTTCCTTTCACTTTTTTTTTTCATCTTTATTTTTACTTGAATAGTTACCCTTCCTTTGACTTCTTTTTCCTTTCCTTTTTAATTGGCATCTTTATTTTTAATTATCTTCATTTTTTTTAATCTCTTTTCTCTTTTTTATTTCTCTGATCTCTCCTTTAGTTCTCCTCCTCACACCTTTCAATTTACCCTAGTTATTATCTCAATATAACTTTAAACTTTTCTTGCTTCCATTCAATGGCTAAAGTTTTATTTTTTCATCTTATCTCTCTCACTCTTATGTCCTGATTATCTCTAGAAACAATTTACCTTCTAGCTTAAATGGATGGTAAATGATCATAGGAATCAAAGCACTTACTTCATTTAATACATCCCACATTGTTAAAAAAAAAACCATAAACTAAATAAATTATAACTTCATTATTATTATTATTATTATTTAAAAGAATGATTGTATAGATTATATTGAAAATCTGCACCTGGATGCAAGAAGTACATCAAGATTTATTTTACTTTTGCCTCAAAAAATTCTAAAAAAGCTAAAAGCAAACCTCCTCTTACATTGCTTTTGCCTCACAAAATTTTAAAAAATCTAAAAGCCAACCTCCTCCTAATAAGAACAAGGGAGGAAATTACCCAAAACTAAATCTTCGAATATTTACACTACTACATATAGGACTAAATTATGACAAAATTCGACGGTATGGTCCATACTGTCACAAAGGTCAATGCAAATATCATTTTTTTTAGTTTTTGCAGTGATAAAGTCCACGTGTTCGTCGCAATTATGACATCCTATTTCTAAGCAGTCATAATTGCAACATAATATTTATAGGTTGTCTCAATTACGACGACATGGTCACAATTCCGACGTCCTTCCTCAGGAGTCAAAATTGCGAAAAATGGTATCTGTCGTCTCAATTGCGATGACCTAGAAGTATTCCATCGCAATTCCAAATTCTTAGAAACGTTGAGATTGCAAAAAGATGATGAGCTTAGTGGAAAGGAGTCGCCTTCACTAAGTGGGCCCGCAGGCTATTTTTGGCGCAAAGTCTATTTTTAGACTATGTATATTTTTAGACATATGGATCATGTTCTATGAGTTGCAGGATGCTATTTGTGGATGGTTGGTCAAGTTGGAAAAAATAGATGGACTTCTATTTTTAGACATACTGGGCGGAATCTATTTTTATATTTCCAGTCTAAAAATAGATATGTCGAATATTATTAGCTCTTAATAATATTTGGACTCTAAACATTATCTTATCCTCTTGGAGCACTTTAGTTAAGTGCACAGATGTGTCACATGCAGCTGACAGAAGGAATTACACTATTCCTGAGGGTTTAGTGGAGCTATTGCATGGAGAATTTAGTTAGAACTCAGGTGATAGAGTTTGGTGGAGTTGATTGAGGAGTTAGTGGAGTTGTGTTCAGTTTAACTTGGTTAAACATAGTTGAGTTAGTTGTATCTAGTCTAACTTATTGATACACTAGTGAGAGTGGTGTGAATTAATTATTAATTAATTCACTAATTATTAACTCATAAATCAACTAAAGAATACATCAGTTAAATTCATTGCATGGAGCCGGTTTCGGTGGAGACCGGTGAAGAGGTAGGTGAAAGAGCAAGTGTGACTATCGGTTGTGACTATCTTGGGTACATGAGTTTGCACCACACATTGATGGAGATGCCAATGAAGATTGTGCGATTACATACCAGAGGATTCGAACTCAAATTGAGCCATTCTCTCATATTGGATTGCGCAGTGAAATGAGGCTACGAGTGGAGCGATTGGAGCATGTGTTTTGTTAGATACGAGCTTGTGTAGTGTGTAACAATAAGAGATTGTCTCTTGAAGCTTGTGAGGAGTTTGTACAATGATTGTTACACAGTGTACATCATTATAATATACGGATAGTTGGGGTTTTCGGCTTTAAGCTTTCCCATAAATACGCATGTGTTTATATGTGTGATTGTTTATGGTTTTAATGTGCGCATGCGATTGTTTATATTTCCGCAATTAATGATCAATGGTAGAAGAGGTTATGTATTATGCATGAAGCTCAAATAGTGTGTGATCAGGATAATCTCGGTGAATAATTTAACAGTTATTCAAATTTCTACAATAAATAGGCCATCGGAAGTGTGACTAACACAAGGACTTACACTGCCAAAACAAAAAAAAAGACTTTTTTGTTACCTTTGTGAAGCATTTTGACTCCTCATATGTGAACGAAAATTGATAGTTTATATGGCTTCCTTTGTCTAGGCTACCTCTTTACCTAAGCTATATTATATATAATACATAGGACTAATTATATACAATATTATATATATTATATTTTATCTTCCACCGAGGCTTATTTCGCACCATAATATTCTTTACCCTATGGCCAGACCATTGATCCACGATTTGAATCACCACAGAGTTGTGGCAACACTTCCCCTAGAGTTCTTCAGCAATGTAAACCTTGCTCGTTCCAGTGTTGAGACATTGATCTGCTAAGGTTGCATCAGAGGAGACATTAATCTGATAAGACTGCATCAGAGGAGAGATTGATCTACCAGGGCCATAATGAAAGGTTGAGTAGCAAAGCAACAAAATGGTAATGTGGTTTCTTCATGCTTTGAAATTGTTTAGTTTGGCTTCAAAACTCCTATGCAGGCCCTCCTTCTCACATAATCAATTCATGTTCTTATTTGGTTATTTTTATTAGCTTTTGTCTTGCATTTCATGTCTCTTTTATAAATATTTTTGGTGATATTTTCTAAGTTATTTAGAGATTTGGAAATAAGTTTTTTTTTACCTTAAGAGGTACATCCAAAGCACCTTCATTTAGTACAACAAGTCCCTTCTTTTCACACGTTGGACTCCATGCACCCAAGACACAAAACAAGGCACTTGTATGTTTTCTCTTCAGCCACAAGTTTAACGTTTTAACCCTAAATTTAATAGGCAACATAGTTGAGTTTGGATCTTGAAATATATAAATATATTCAGAGGGTTTATTGCTGCCCACGACAACACCTATCCATTAAATCCAACATACTATTAAGCGTTGGTTTGTTTTTTTGTTTTTAGTTTCCATGTAAGTTTATCGATTACATTTACAATTGTAGATATGCTAAGCCACAAATTTGTATGAATAATTATTTCCCGGGGTTGTACAACTAAAATACTAAATTTGAGACCATTCATTGTGTGTTTGTAACACAAACCTTGTAACTTCAGATTTGCCTTGTAACTCTGAATTTGAGTTTTGTTTGAGTTTGCCACAAAGTGTTTGATAAAATTCTTGAGTGAACTGTGTCACATGGATTCTAGGCTTGATTGTATTTCTTGTCACAAGGGTTCACTACCTTTCCATAGGGTTAATGTCACAGAACTTTGATCTAGTATTATTATCACATAGATGTGCTATTGTGTGTGCATAAAAACTAATATATGCTTCTAAATGACCTTGACAAGAAACAAAGAACTCAGATTTGAGATTTATGGAGATTTAACCTTTACATAGCTATTTAGGTTCATCATAAGGCTTCTTGTGACTTGAACTAGGGGAAGAAATTTGATTTCCCTATATCCTAGCTTTGATACCATGTTCGAAATTCAATTGCAAGCGTGAATTTCTAATACAATATAATTACTTGTGAGGATTCTTATTCTTTTAGCCTTTATTAAATCTTCATCAAGAAATTATACTTCGGAATTTAAATCATTCAAGTTTCTGCACACATCTATTAATTCTAGTAGGCCTTAGAAGTCTATTAACGACAATTTTCTCTTAGGATCCCCATGAAAAAAAAACATCACAGTGTTTTAAATTTTGTTGTTGTAGAATAGTATTTCTTGAAGATGGCCAACATGGTCACTTCAAATAAGGCTATCAGTGTGTGTAATGTTGATACCAACATTACAAATTTTAGCTTAGAAAGTGTGAATTTTGAAATTCATAAGTATCATATTTGATCCCAGAATTTTGAGTTCCAATTTTGAAATTACAAATTTTGATTCCAAAAGTGTTAATACTAAATTGTTACAATGCATATTTTGAAATTATTTTCTAATGTGTATAAAAGATCTAAATGCAAGGTTAATGTGTAATTGTCAACATTTTTTTTTGTGTATGAATAGCATCATAATGACATACATTGATAAATATATCAAGATTGAAGAGACAAAATAAAGTAAAAACAAGTGTAACAATCATTGCATTGAGAGTTGTACCTTTTCAACAAATATTTGAGGCAATGCACAATAAGGTTCCATATAAACAAAATAATGACCATGATTTAGTTCTTTTTACTAGCTTCGTCACCTTAGCTAAAAACATCGTAACTTGTTTTAATTGTGGAAAATATATTGACAAAACCTGTATCCCAAAAGAGAAGAGAGCAATCAACATTCAATATTTACATGAAGCAATAAGTATTAATTAAAACCAACTACCAATTTATGAGTTCTTACAAAATATAAGGCATTAAAAAATGAAAAGTTTAGTTTTTCAATTCTTTGTTCAAACAAAGCTTAATTTGTCGACATCATTATCACTCCCTCGATTTTATTTAACTTCTTCTCATTGTACCTCATTTGCCTCAATTCCCTTCCAATTTAATTTTATTATCTCTCCCTTTCATCTTACGTTTGATGACCATGCCCATATGATGTTATTCACTTATGAAGACCATTATTTTTTTCCAACAACTCACTATTGTGTTCTTTTTGAACATTTTTTTAACAAAAAAAAAATATTCCTTGTTGTTCTTGTGGGCTTCCACAAATGAACCACTACTTTGTATGTCTTAGTGGAAACATCTAAATATTTGTAGGCATTACCATTTATACTACCCAACCATATTTCATAATGTGGGCTTGATGATCACCCTATGATCATTTTAACATCTTCTCTCAGAGTTAATTCATGTCTAGGATTTTTACATAGAGGTCCAATGTGGTGATTCTCAATAGTAAATACATTATCACTTAGGTAAGATTCCATGAATTCATGTGTGGGTTGTAACTTGTATACGATCATTGCTTATTATTTCTTGCATTAGGAATGTCTAGTAATTATTTGTTGAGTGCTCAATGGTAAACAAAGTGTGTCCATGGATTTTAATATATTCTCCCAATAAGTTATCTTAATATTATAATATTGTCTCCCTCGGTTATGTTGATGGACAAAAATTACCTTCATCAACATTAGGGAGACCACCCAGTCAAAGCCCCAAATCAAACTCTTTTTTGTTCGGAATGGTGGTTTCGATTGGTTCAATTAGGTCCAATTACCTGTAAAAAAGGAATTTTTCCAACAAATGGAAACTTAAGAGGTATGGAAGATATGTGGAGTGAGTGATGTTGGGTTGACTGATTATGATATGTAGAATAAATAAATAAAAAATTAAACTAAGTTTTATACTAAATAACCCAGGTATTCATACACTTACGTGAACTAGAAATATCAAGTGTGAGTGAAAATATTGATTTACAACCTATAATGTTAATTAAAGAAATATAAGATGATTAATTCAGTTAAATATTTAATTGAATTAATGCTAACACATTCACATACAATTTCAACATATTGTTTAACTTATACTTATTATCAAAGAAATGAACACATTAATAGTGATAATATTTCACTCAATAATTAAAAGCATCAACAACAATTCATTAAACAACAATCCACTTATAAATTTGAAAATGTAATTGATAAAAGTATCAACTTATATCTGTTTCTTTCAGACATGGAATCGAATGGTTCAGATCTTCAAATTAAGAAAATTTTTGCTAATCCATCTTGTCAATAAATTGCCATGAATTGTAAATCATGTAAATAATATATGGAAATTATGTTCCAATGGTTTTCTTTGGTTAAATCACATCCAAGTAATCTAGTCCCACAAGCAATAATTCTCTTCACTCTCCCCCCAACACTTGTTTAAGAATTGAAAATGATTAAATCCATTTGGGCATATGATTGAAGGACTTGTGTGATAAAGGTGATCTATTGTTAGATATAACCCCAAAATTTTACTAGAGAATCTAGGTTTGAAGATTTGTTTGGTTTCACAACAAGTCACATTTACCATGTGAAGCATTTCAAGGCCTTTTACAAATTTACTTCTTCTTAGCAACAATTTTTTATTTCTTCAAAGATTATATAAATCTCAAACTAAACGGATCCCTACTATAACAAGGATGGTATTATCTTTTTGTTCATATATCTCATTTACCAAAAATTTCAATTATTTAAATCCAATGTCAATTATTTAAATCTACTCATTTGTATAATAATTTCCAAGGTTTTTGAACTAAAGACTAATAGGAATTAAGCTTAAATTATTATATAAGAAAGTTCTAAATGCATGTTTCAGATGGAATGATTACTTATAACTCAATGATATGGCGAATCTTTTGAATTTGAGAGAATGGGAGATATTGAAAAATCAAGCTAGTGATTACCAAACTGAAGGGCCAAGTTTATTTCATGATAGAAAGAAAAATCTATATCTATAAATTTATACAAATTTAATCAACTATAAGATAAATTGTGACTAAAAAACCATACAACAGATAAATATACACTCCATGATACAATAAGGAACCTATTTGACTAGTTTTTAAATATGCTAATATTTGAAAGTCTACTATACAAAATCAAATTAGTTGGAATTTTTGTTCTTCACTGAGAGGCACCATATCATTTAATGTTTTAAAGGGTGTAACTAAAATTACCATAAAACAATAGCAAGGATAACTTTCTTAAAGGAATAACTTATCATAACTACAGAGAATTTCACAATTCCAAATAAAAAGTGGAAGAAATGTGAGATGAGAAGTATGAGAAGAACAATGAAATTTTTGATAAGGAAACAAAAAGAAATCAGAGATAGAGGTTTTAGTGGATTTAGAGAACAAGGAAGATACTTCAATGTCTTATCAACAATGAATGTACATTGTTATCATTTATGGTGAAGAGCGACACATATGATTTGAGTGTTTTTTTGGGAGAACGTACATGGAAATTTTAGCACAACAATCAAGTAGGGCATAGGGAGGGGTAAGAGGATTTAAAAAACTTTAAGTTTATACAAGGAACGTTTTTAATGCACGTGCAAAGATGGATATCAAATGTCTTTTATGTCTTCAATTATTTTCATCAAATCTTGACAAAGTTTAAAATAAGGAACTCCTCTTTTTTACTTTTGAACCATATTTTGCAATATATTTCATGGTTACATGTTGAGAAACAACTAGATGAATTTAATCGACATTAGATTGCCACACTATAAGAATATTAGCATTGTAAACATTTCTAGCATATCATCAATACATGCATGCTAATTTATTTATTTTGCATTTATTATTTACGAGTTTAATATTGATTAATCACATGAGCCTTCCATGGATCATTATAGTCATATGCAATAATACACTCCTTTTTGTGCAAGCATGAATTTACATTACACTTTCTATGTCTTTCAAAACTCGTTCTCTTAAAAAATTTCTCATAACCTTTGTGTGAGAATTGAAAGAAGAAACTTGTGAGGTTTTCAAAGGTAGGGATCATCATTTAGGATTCAAGGAATCGTTAAATGTTATATATGATGAAGAATGTTACAAAAACTTAATGTTGTTGTATATGTTTAACAAATAATGTCTTCTTAGTTCATGCACAATGGAAGTAGTGATATTCTTGCTCCTTCTAGATCTTGGCACATTTTCTCTCTTTAAACTCCTACAAGGATATCAAACATTAATTACACTAATATTTATAGGTTTTGGAGCACCTATGTGACAACCATATTTGATAATCCCTATTGAAAATAAATTTCCATGAATTGTAATTCATGTAAATAATATATGGAAATTATGTTCCAATGGTTTTCTTTGGTGAAATCACATCCTTTGTTTTTTTGGGTTTTCCTAAACCATTACAATTCGAAGGTGGTTCATAATTTGCACAAATTCAAGTGGTTTAGAAAATTCCAATAAACCATGGTTTCAAGTAGTTTTCAATAATTTGCATGGTTTCAAGTGGTTTTCAATGATTCACATGGTCTCAAGTGGTTTTCTTTAGTTACATCTCATTTTTTCACTACATGGTATTAATTTCAATTCTTATTTTATGATAGTTTTATTGTTTCATTCTCCATTTGTTTCTAGTTTTTAATCATATTTCCTAATGCATACAATACGGAAAAAGTAACATGAGAAGTGAGACAATTTGAATTACTTGTATTTGCATGAATTTATTTAATTGCATGTTCTTGTTCTCACAATGTCTTGCATCTTTTTCTTATCCTTTCTATAGTTTTTTCTCGCATTTCCTCTGGATGGAAATTTCTTTCCTTTCCTAGATCCAAATCTCCAATTTCCCATGTTTGTTGTGAATATTTGTGTAACTTTCATGCTCTGATATTTCTCTATTAATGAATGTTTGTTATTTTTTTTTTATACTTTTGAATTTAGACTTATTTCTTTGTTTTTGGTTGACAGCAGAGGCTCGATCGAACTATAAGCTTGATCAAGCATTTGAGCCATAACATTTTTCATAAATAACATTAATAAAATTTGGTAGGTGGTTGGTGGTGGTTAGCCTTTTAATGGATCGATCGAGAATTTTGAATTTTGAATTTAAGTGCTCGATAGAGCTCTCGAGGTCCTAAAAATCACAGTTTCAACACCCTTTCTAAAGATTTCTCTGCAATGCCATTTTGTACCCTAGCAGATTTAGGGAATAATTTGTCCTTAAGTGGCGAAGTTGATCCTGTTGGATTCGTGAAAGAACCCTCTACCCAACAACATATGAATTTGACACTTTCGAATTCATATGAAATTTTTCATCTAATTTCATTTAAACATAACGCTTGAAATTTTTTTGGACAATTTCAAAGGCGTTGAATAAAAAATCAATAACATAAAATAATCACAACCAACAATTTTCAGAAAATAACGCTATCTTCATTTGCGAGTCCTCTTCAAAAGGGCAGTTTTGGTTTTTCAATTTATTTAAAGAGTTGAAAAAAATATTACTCGAACACATGTGTCTCCAAAATGTAATTGAAGTATTAATTCACTAACTTTGAAAAATAATAAAAAATATCATTTTTCATTAAAAAAAGAACTTTTAATATGAAAAACTTATTCATCTCTGTGTAGATCATGTTCACATATATACTCTTTTAAAATTACACATTTTATACAAATTTATGCTACGTGAGCACACACATACCTCATAAGATGTGCGAAAAATTGCAAGGACAAGTATTACATTTAATGGAAAATTGAGAGATTATACGACATAACTTTTTTTTTTTAAAAACACATCGTTAAGATAACAACATGATTCTACACATATTATATTTTTACTACGAATAAAAATTCACAATTCTTATATCAATTTTGAGGGCTGCAATTAGATAAAAGCGGAAAAACTCAACATTTCAACACCATATTTGGCCCAAAAGTGTAACCCATCTTCCTGCATTCACCCATATCAATATGGCATAACTCCAATAATGTTTTCTCCAGAAGACAATATAGTGAAATTTCTTTGAGGAACAAGAAATACATAAACCAACTTATAAATTATTGTGGGAAATTTTAAACAATCGATACAATGGCATAATAAAGACCCGATTGGACAAAGCAGAGGAGGTCATTATATTTGCTAAAACGGTCAAGAGTGTCCTGACAGATTTCCATGAGGTAAAACGGGAAATGGGGGTCATAAATATTGGCTTCTTGGTCTATTAATGGAGTAGTACCATATGGTTGTGGAATGGTTGCATGGTTTAAATCGTATTTCCAAGTTTTCTTCATGTTTACGATTTAACAGAAAGATACAAATCAAGGAATGAATGATGATGAATTACCTGACAAGTAAACAAGGACATGTAAATGGATGTTGATGTGGGCCTGATAATACCTGAATCTGACATTGGCTACTATGACTTTACAGACCAAAGGATAAAATGAGAAAAAAATAGAAAAACCCATTTAAACTTCATGAAATAGGCTGGAGGAAAAAATAGTTTAATGATGTCACAAGGGTGACGTGGACTACTTACGACGCGTGCCTCTGGTGATTTGTGGAAATGTGGGGGTACCCATCATATTAAACAACAAATGTAATCCTCAAATTATTGGTTTCTATCATATCACGTTGACCATAGTTGGTTCAGTTTGATGGATATTTCTCAGTTGCAGCAGTAGCATATGAGAGACAGTTGCAGATGTTACAGTAGAAGCAGAAACAGAGTTGCAGTGCAAATGCAATAGTTGGCAGCAAATCAATAGGGTCAGTAGCAACACAAATTCAACACATATCAAAGTTGCATAGTTGTTGGTGGGCAGCATAGCCATACATCAACAATGCCGCAGGAAATGGTGCAGAGGCAGTGTATTGCAGTTGCAATACTAAAACACTTTCCTTGCTAAGAGGTTTTGTTAGTTTATAGTAGCATCAAATGTGTTCTATCCTCGATATTTTGCAGAGAGGTTAGAATACATGATCACTCTAACACACAGGAATTGTTTCTGGAAATTCCATCTAGAGATGGCTTAATTAAAATAATTAATTAGTTTTTTAATATTTCGTAAGTCTAAACTTAGGAAATATGATTAATTAAAATTTATTAATTAAGTTAGAAGTGAATCTTCTAGAAAAAGGCATGGATCGAGTCCTAGTTAATGTTATCCATCAATTAAGTTTTAATTGTGGCCATTGATGTATCAACGAGAGATTATAAGAAGGAACTCAATGGGACTTGGGTGAGACACTTGCAGAGATCAAATTCACTGGAAGATCGATTTCTTGAGTAGTAGAATTGAGTTGTCGGAGAGAGAGCTAGTGAGCTCGTTGTAATGAGAGAGGGGTAGGGATAGTAAGGTCAGAGGAAGTTTTTCTAGATTTGGTGAGTGCACAGTAGAGAGGCAAGAAGTGCCACCGAGAGGCAGCACAGATCCATGCAGAGGCTGCGTGGTGCTTCAGAGGATATTATGTTTTTGTTGGGGAGCAGTGAGATTTTCATAGTCATAGGCTCGGAAGGAGGCCCAAAGGTGAAGAATATCAGTCTTCCAGAAAACAGATGATCAGATAGGGAGAGGGAAAGTTGTTCCCAGTTGAGAGGACGTAGTAATGTGTAGGTTGACACAGTGACTATGCAGAGTAGCTCATATTGAGCCTAGATCAGTGTTGGATCGCTAGTTGCAGAGTGACCTTTTTCTCACTACACTTTTTGTCAGTATTTCTCTTTATGGTTTGCTATATTTGAGTAACCATAGATTTGTACTCATATTTACTATTGCATAATATACAAACCCTCAGTTGTTGCATTGGTTTTCCCGCATTGGGTTTTTCCGGGGACTTAGTCCAAAAATAGCAGTGTTATTTGTGTGTATGTTCATCTATATTTCTAGCTTTATTTTTATTTCCATAGCATTTATTTTGTGAATGCTGCAACGTATTGGTTTCTATATTTATTGTAGAAAACAGTAAATAATTTGCTTAGTTTATTTAAAAAATAAAAGAAACTTAATCAGTTGCTACAGTAGGATTCTAAATTGTGGAATTTTCACACAAAACTCATGCACAAAACCATAGGTAGGTTCTCTCACCTTTTATATGGTCTAAAAAATAAATTTGGGGGCGCTGCCTTGGACCCTGTGTAGGGGGGCTACCACCCCCCTGCAAACTCCCCAGTAGGGGGGGTTGCGCCCCCCCATGACCCCCATAGCATGTGAAACTAGTCGTGGAAACAATATAACACACACCCAACAATTGTGCTAGCTCTTGGGAAGACCTAGAAGTGCTTGGCTTACTAGATCATCTTCAACAACTATAACACCAACACTCACAAGCTCATCCCGACATTGGGTGAACTTGTTCAAGTACTTTGGCATTATGTCACCCTTCTCCATCTTTATTTTCTTGATCTTGTCCTTCAGTGCTAACTTCATGTGGTCATTGTTGTTCTGCAACAAATATGTCAAGGCCTTCCCCATTGCAAATGGAGTTTCCTTCCCATGGAGGTTCGATACGATGTGGTCTCGAACACCTTCCAGTAGGATCCTTTTCGCCTTTGCTACATCCTTCTTCCAGGTCACCAGATCTTGAGCATCAATTTTTAGAGGCTTAGGAATATCGTTGTCTATGAACTCCTTCAACCCATTATCTTCTAACGTTGCTTCCATACTGTCCTTCCAAGCTATGTAATTTGAGTTGCATTCAAGGGCATACTCAAGTCTCAATCCATAGAAAGACATCTTGCTGACCCTAAAGAATGATACTGCAAATTCGATTCACTTGCACATAACAAACTTGTATTCTTCTCTTCTATAGTGATTTCGGCTCTGATACCATATATAAATTCCTTGTAGATTCAAACTGTTAATTGTAATTTTCTAAAAAAATAGACTTGAATCTGCTCTAACAATTGCGGAAACCAATTTAAACGATCACAAAATCATGAAGCATACAAGAGAAATAATTCAATCAACACATTACAAAATGATTTCTTGGGGAAAGCCACAGCTAAAAACCCTACTATCTGTATATTGCATTAGTCAGAAAATATGAGAATATTACAATGCTTTTCTCAAGCCTAAGAAATCTATGCAGTATCTCTATCTGTCTCACTGCTTCCTAAACATGCCTTGGCCAATACTTAACCAAATTTTGGCTTGCCCAAGTCCCTATTTCCTTGCATTGTTTCCTTGGGTAATTAGCCCTATTAATTAGGGAAATCTCCATCCAATAATACGCAATCCATCTACGACATTCCTCTTACAACATGCACCACCTATACAAATTTTATGATTATACAATTGATAGTACACTTCCCTTGAACTCCAATATCAACTGGATAACTCTCAGTTCACACATGCATGAGTTATTTATGGTTGATTTATCAGTTATCTAGTTGATCACTGAGTAGACAAATCACTATTAGACCTCCCACCAGTTCCTCCAACATTTGGAACTAGTTAAACTGAATTAATTAACTACAACTCAAAATAAACTCAATCAGGGATCCTAAAATGTAGGAAGCACTCGACATGACTCAAGTTAGATCCTCAACTTGAATCGACTGAACCAACTAAGTCAAACTAACTTAGTTAACTCGTACAAGTTGTCATGTGATGTGGAATTGAAATTTTCTTCTAATTTAATTCAAGGGAAAATTATATTAGAAGTGTCATTTTCAACAAAATATGATCCAAGTGAGAATACTCTTTGATCCAAAAAACCATAGCAACAACTACCCATAGTAGAAACTTTGTTCTTAAAAGGGCACAAAAAAAGAAAAAGTAAGTTGTCATATTTAGGTGCTAGGGGCAAATAGGGCACATGGGGTAGCTTCCATGTGAATAAAATTGGAAGATGTGATAAAAGTTAGGAAGTTGTTTTCTTTAAAATGATCTATGGCACAATTTAACTAATAGATAAAATTATCTTTTACTTTTGAATCCAACAATATAATTTGGAGAGAGATTATGATTTCTTATTGTTTGAAATGTATTTTTGAATACACAAATGGATTTGGCACCCTGAAAATCCACGCTAGACTTAAACTTTGTGAATTAAACATTTTAAACTTATACCACAAAAAAGACTATTTTTTCTAATAGTTAAATTAAGTTATTATAAACAAGTGCTACATAGTAGCTAGTACATGTGGCTTAGCTCAAATATAGCCAAAGTAAAGTAAAAAACAATAAAGAACTAAAATTGAGTATAACCCATCTTGCAACAAGACAATTGCTTTTACTCAAAAGAATGTAGCAGTCTTTGATGCATTTATTATTTATTATCTTTGTTCTCCTATGCTTACTTCATATTAGTAAATGAAATATTTTAATAAATATGTGCTCAAGTGATGCTACATAATAGCTAGTCCCTACTACTTAATTTAAATATAGCTAAATTAAAGTGAAAAAAACAATAAAGACATAAAGATTTCATCAATAGTTTATATTACATTATCTTTAAAGTTCATAAGCCTACTCAAAGTGTTACTCAAAATAGAAAAATACTTCAAAAATTAGTATTCACAGAAGTTAAATTTTACCCATGTCGAAATTGAAATTTTTATTTGTTAGTTAATTCAATAATTTGATTAAGTAATTTTAAAATGTTTTGGTAATAATAATAATAATAATAATAATATACGGTTAAATATTAACTACTAATACTATAGACATGTGTTGGTTAATGTTTAACAACTTGTGTTAGAAATAGATTTGATATACATACCTATTGTAATACATAGATAAATGTAATAGTTATAACATGTGTTTGTTAATGTTTAATAATTTGGATTAAAAATAAGTTTTTGCATTGTTTAATAGTTTTTGCTAGATATAGGCTTTCCATATATACGTCTTCTTATTAAGGGTATATATATAAGTGTAATAATTGCAAAGTAAAATTATGATATATACAAAATAATTAAATAGATTAAATAATTCAAAGTATTTATTTTTTATAAAAATAAAAAATAAAAAATAAAAAATCATATATATATTTTTGATTAATTCTCTTTAAATATATTTATTTTTTCAATTAAATAATAATTAATACATTTTGTTTTAAATATTAAATTTCAATTAAATATATAATGAATTTCACTTTATATAATATGGATAATATTATTTTTACATGTTATTTTTCTAACTCTATATTAATTTGTGAAAGTATTATGTATCTTCATCACACTATATTAAGTATATTAAGTAGTGAAGGTATTATGTATCTTCATCACACTAAAAATAATTTTAATTTTTTACTTTTAATTACTTTATTATTATAAAAGTTGATGTAAATGGTAGAAATTGAAATATGTCTACATTGTTTTCTTTGTTATTATTATTTTTATTTTGTTAATATAAATATAACATCATGCAACAATGGTTTAATATGTAAATTAATTTATAAAAAATGTTTCATGTAATTAACTAGGATATAAATTTAAATTAATAAAAAAATTATTATAAATTTTTAATGATTTATTTTAAACCATTAATTTTTAATTTGATTTTTTTTAAAATATTTCAGTTATAATATTAATATGTTTATAATCCTATTATGTTCAAATTACTAGGATATAAATTTAAATTAATAAAAAAATTATTATAAATTTTTAATGATTTATTTTAAACCATTAATTTTTAATTTGATTTTTTTAAAAATATTTCAGTTATAATATTAATATATTTATAATCATATTATGTTCAAATTTAGGTATCATATTAATATATTTATAATTATATTATGTTCAAATTTAGATATCAGTTTTTGGGATTCAACTACGTTCAGTAATTCATTCATCTATGACGATTTCCATGAGAGGTAGTGCTTAAAGGGGTTAAGAAGTGGGATTGAAACTAGTGAAATGAAACACATAGCGTCAATCATCACTTTCGGGGCTTGAACATGATAACTAGGATTTCCCAAGAGGTCACCCATCCCAAATCGCCTCTGGCTCAAGTGTGCTTAACTGTGGAGTTTTCCCCACAATCAAGCCCACTTAGCTTGCTACCCCATTTGCAAAACCTTAGCAAGTATTGTGCCTCATGAACCATTCAAGTAGAGCTTCTTTTACTCTTTGTATTTAAGTATTGAGGGGTTTTCACAGTGCATTATATCAGATATCATGTTTTGGGATTCAATTACGTTCAGTAAGTCATTCATCTATGACCATTTCCATGAGAGGGAGTCGTAATTGGTTAATTTATCATGATTTTTGAATAGTCCACTTAGCACTCATTGCATCGGATGATGCTCACATGAGTGAAGAAGTGATGATTGATGCTATGTGATTCAATGAAATGAATTACATAGCATCAATCATCACTTCCGAGGCTTGCAACCGGGAATTCTCGAGAGGTCACCCATCTCGGATCGCCTCTAGCTCAAGCGACTTAACTGTAGAGTTTTCTCCGCAATCAAACTCACTTAGCATGCTACCCCATTTGCAAAACCTTACCAAATATTGTGCCTCATGAACCATTCAAGTAGAGCTCCTTTTACTCTTTGTATTTAAGAGTATACATAAACCATTATTTTTTTATTTATCATTAATAAAATCAACAAAAAAATTTACCCAATAATAACCCAAAAAAAATTACAAATTTATCAGAAAGTAAAAAAAAACAAAATTCACCCTGTAAGGATGCTATTTGTATTTAACTTGGATTTGCAAGATCATCAAATGTATCGTAACATGGAGTAAATAATTAGTTTGATATGAAATAGTACCAACGGTGCAAACGATATCAACTAATAAGATGTGAGAAAATATATATACTTAAATAATAAAATAATAATTAAAAAAATATATATATAATTTCAATGAAAAAACTGATGCGTTAGAGGTATAATAAGTACACCGTGCTAAAGGACATATTGCAAAGATGGTAATAATTTAAATAATAAGCCTAGATTCTTAAAAAAAAAGAGAAATAATGAAGTTGTGTTTGATTTGCAGAAATGTATAATTTACTGTGTTGCAGAGGGATTAAACGAGAAGTAATGGTTGCATTTTTGTGCACCGTTTCTACATCTTCACTACAATCATTGTTATCTCTATATAAGGAGACAGGAAATCATTGCTATCTCTATATTAGGAGACAACCATGAGCACCTTTTATTAATTTCAAGGGCCTTGGGGAATTTGGGGAATTTCCATTAGTTTTTTCATGTCTTGGAACAAATAAAATGTACTCTTGGAAATATTGTTTAAACAAAACCCAACTGACTATGAACCCTTCAATTAAACATTGGCAGCTGCATTCAAAAATATGGTAACAACTCAGAGAATTGAGAGGATATTGGGTAGTTTATGATTCACTAACCATCAGAGGCCGGAGCGCACATAGGAAGTGAACAATGTTTGTTATTGTATTAATTAGGACATAGAGAAAAATATATAAAGATATTTGTTGCGCTGAGAATAAGAACAAGGGTGTTCATAGGATTTGGTTTTTTTGGTAAGATCATAAGAAAATCATAGGCACTTAGGTTTTTTACTTAATTTAATTTTATATTTTTCAAAATGGATTTTATTTGAATAATTTTTTTTAATGGGAGGTCAATTTTGTATTATTAGTCCTTGTCACGATTATAGTAATCAGAGCATTAGGCTTAGAATTATATTTTTTATTAGTCCTTTAGTTTTCTAAGTCTATGGCATTTGCTGAGGAGACAGAACATAGTTTAACAGATTTTGTGGTTTTGTTCTCTTCCCGAGGCATAACTATAGATTATGTTCTTTTATGCCATTTAGTTTTTATAACCGCTAAACTAATGTTGGCATTAATCTTAGAGCATGAAATGCTAGGGGGAGACCATGGGTGTTACTGTAATGATGTCGTTGTGGGTGAGTTGTTAGTTGCTTCGAAGGGCTGAAGGTTGTGCGGGACACCTGTGGAATTTGGTTAGCTTACTCTCGTTTTAGTACCTGACTCTGTGGATTTTAGTTTGCTTACTCCTGTTTCAGTACCCGGCTCTGTGGATTCTGTTCGCCAAGTTGTGCAAGAACCAGAGATCGCTAGCTGGTGGTTTGTCTGGTGGTAGCTAGTTATTGCATGCTCAATTAGTCTTGATTAGCAGAGGGAGTGGGGGGAATGTTTCTTGATGAATAATTCCTGTAGCATGTCCATGCACCCACCAACATAAAGGAAGGGGGGAAATCATTTGCTTTCAAGTTTGGGTAACATTAGCGTAAGTTCGTCAGCAAGTAGTGGATTTACTTGTATCAAGTGGTGGAACCAACATTAGTGAGGTTTTGAGGAAGGGTGCCAAAGTGCTGGAAGACCGACATGTACGCAACCCAGATCACTGTACATACATTTGGATTTGGGTCAGATCATGATTTTGCAACTATGCATTCTATAGCTTAGACATCTATATTTATTTATCCTTCCCCGCTGGTGGCATTCCTGCAGCACCATGAAAGACTCTAGATCAATGCAAGAGGGGCCCCCTTCCCCCGGGCCACATCCCCAAAGCCCTTAATAGTAACACAAACGAGATCAAGTTCAATAGTGGGCCATCCATACACCATGTATCATAGAAAGGAGGTTGCCGAAGGGGTATTGACAGCTAGTCGAGAGGGCACGCCAATAGCAGCCCCTATCATCAAAAGAATTCTGCTAGGGTTAATTTTCAACTTGATTTCCCTGCTCATTAATGATAAGGCCATTTTCAGTTGTCCAAGTTACAATTTTGCAAATTCAAAATCTGAAAATTTAGTGATCTTTGCATAATTATTGCAATGAAGTAGACAACTTTACTTCCTAAGTGTCTCTCCCAATGCGATGATATATCGAGGTGAGATTTCTCTCATTCAATTTCATCTCATGCCTTATATATGAGATTATTCCATTTTATATTTCCAATACTAAATAGATATATCTCAATCTAGATATTGATACTAGTAAATTGTAGCATATGTTTCTGTATATCCACTTCAAATTGTTTATTCCTTCTTTCTTCTCTATACACCAACAGGCCTTTCTACTTGCTAATGACATAGTACCACCACTAACTAGTAAATTGTAGCATATGTTTCTATATGTCCTTTTCACATTGTCTATTCCCAAATTCCCTTAGTTGATACAACATGCCAATCTAATGTCTAATCTAGGATATGCATCTTATCAAAAGTATATGCTTGTAACTATGCCACATTGGTAACATCCAATTGACCTTACCCCTTTAGCTTACACTTTGAGCTAGATACACAATGACTCCTATAACTCAAGGCCATTTTTGCTGAAGAAATCATACTCATTTGTTATTATTTTCTAAAATGACATCTAACAGTGGAATAATAACATCTAACAGAGGATTTTTTTTATAATCAAAGTTCGCCCAAATAACCCAGTAAACACTGAATACACCAAATTTCATAATCCAACTCCTCAAAATACATTTTGATGTCATATTCTCTTATAGTTGTTTTCATATTAGCACATACATAAAAATATAAAGCATGTTTATTCCTAAGTTACCATCCTTGTACTTCTACGAGATGAACAATGACAGCAAGTTCATGTCATCTTCAAGTACATTGAACTAAACCACCCCAAAATACCTATGAGGATTGTATATGTTGTTGTTTTCTTTCATAGTAGACACAACTGATACTATATTTTTTTCTCAAGTCAACCACCCTAGTATCTGTTTGGATGACCATTGTTAACTGTGGAATTGCATCTTGACGAATCTTTAACCAACTCTGCAAAATTCCTATAGGTGTTACATTCGGTTGATCATTGCTTTCACATGTTTAAGATTTTACATATTTCTTCAATAAAACTGGATATGTCGTCTATTTATATGTTGATATAGTTTCATATCAAATATTGTGGAGCCCAAGCATACTTCCCATTGTATTTGAAGTAGTGTTTTATGTTGTTGTATAGAAATAAGATCATGCATCCCTGAACGGAGCATATAATGGATGGATAAATATCTTCTTTGTTCCCTTGAGACAAATTGTTTTCTGGTACTAGATTATTCTCAATTTGGTACAATAAAATGTTTTCTTAGATGCAGGTGAAAAAAAACTTTATGTTGTCTGAAGTTAAAAGAACGTTGTCTAAAAGAACTTGTAACTAAAATTACCTAATGTATCCGAAAAATCTTTTAGCGAGTTGTGTGTTTGAATTATTGTGCTTGTTTTCATTTAGCTAACTTATAGGTTATTCAAGATGGAATGTGCCTAGAAGGTCCTGCAATCATTTAGCCTCTGTATTAAATCTGATGACAATATTTTCTAAGATTAGAGGAATCTTTCCAGGGATGCCTTCCAAGGACACCAAATTTTCTAAGATTGTCGTTTGTCCTGCTTATCATGCTTGAAATCTATTCCTATTGGCCTTTCCCTTCCCTGTATTTTTTTAGGTAGACAATATGAAATTCTTCTTGCACTTACAACTTACTATATATTCATATTCATCATTTTCAAAAGGTGTTTCAATGGTAATGGATTTTATTAATTTTTTGGGTAGCCCAAAATTTCATAAGGTCATATCGTGTTCCTAGTTATATGGAAGAATTATATATATAGTGTTCCTTGCTTTGGATCACTCTTCTGAATTTTTTTTTTTTCCTCCCTCCTTTTAGGGTAACTAAACATGTCCCACTTTAGATATTTATCAATGACACTAGTTGTTATGTATATACATATATTTTTATCTGTAAGTATTTACATCATTTCATCACAAACTTTCTTCAATATCACTCCTTAATGTTACGTGATAATAACAATCATAGTAGCTAGACTCAAATGTAGCTATAGTCAATATTTGTTTATATTGTACTAGTCTAAAATTTGGTTTGCTAAAAATCTCTTGGTAATTATGAATTTCCATTGCTTGGATGATGTCGATGCTTTGCCTCTTTTCTGATTTTTCGCTTTTGGAAAAAAATAAATTCCATGTAATGCGCTCGAGTAGCTAGTCAAGGAGGCATGTTACAATACTGGAATTCTATTTATACGCAATATTTTATTGGACTAACTTTGGTTCAATTTAATAATTGTGATACAATGTTCCTCTAAATGTCCCCAATTACAAGAATTTACTACAGTGGTATATCATATCATGATATCATTATAGTTTCACATTATTCCACATTAATACTTACTCTATTGTTTACAATCGTATTGGTATTCTATAAAATAGATTCTAGCATTATACTCAGTTGTATATTTATCTTGTATTTTTCTGGTTTAGATTTATTGGCAACATAAAGTAATCCCAGTTTTCTTTACATTTGTTATACGTATAGCACATTAATCTCTTTGACTTCCAATTGTTTCAGTGCTTGTACAGTTCCTATATTATTACAAAGTTACTATGCAAATATTACACTGGTAAAGTTTTTTTAGGCTACCAAATTCATTTATCATAGCACAATTAAATTCATATGGGAATTTGGTGTATAGTTGCAAAAAAATATAGGAGAACTTAAACAATATACTTGAAAGTGACAGTTTTTGTGAGTTATTGCACAAGCAATTTGTTCACATGCATTATGGAGCACTATCTCTCTTTAACGAAATGGTACAGGGATCATTAGACTTCAGGATCAAGGAGAGAGGATTGTGCAAGGGTTGTGCACTCTATAAGCATGTTACCACTCCTTTCATAAGTAGTGAGCATAGATCAAGATATATTCTTGATCAGATTCTTTCATAGATATGTGGATTGATATCTTCGATGTTAATATTACCACACTAAAGATGTAGACAAACAAATACAACTTGTTTCCTCCCAATACACCCCCATGGTTTCTGTGCCATATAGGTATGACATTATTGATGTCTTTATAAAATCATAGGATTTACATATGACAATAATTTGACAATGTGGATGAAACACTAGCTAGCGCTAGTGGGTAATGTCAGAAAGATAATGAAACTTCATTTTCATGCATGGACAAAGCTAATAGTGTATAAAGTGCTAGTTCATAAGCTAGTATATTGTGTCCATTATGACTAATACTTACTCTACAGCTATTATTATAGATCTTATTCTAGAGATATTCTTACTCTATGAAAATAACTTACACCTTATGAGTAGCACCCCCCCTTAAAGAAAGAAATTACTAGCTGCTATGGGCTATGGCAATGAAACCTGGGATCACTAGATCGACTCTTGATCTATATCGTAACTTAGTTTGTAGAGTAGTTGTAGTCTAGATGCACTATAACTATTATAAGCATCAACACCTTTGGAGCCTAACTAAAAAATAGAAACTTAATTAGCCAAGAATGACATAGGTTAGTTTCTCAACATGCATTATATACTTTATAATCCAACAATTGGCTCAACAATTTTTTCAAATAGGTGCATCCCGTAAGTCAATCATTTCCATGACATCCATTCGAGGCAGTGTGTTCCATATCGCAATAAGTGAGGTCGAGGTATGGTTCGAGGGATCTTCCTTCTTCAAGGTCAACTAGATATGTGAATAGTTATTCTGCTTCATCTTAAGATTCATATTGTATAGATGATTACCCATTTGCATGGAAAGGTGAAACATCCATATGCGAGTCCTGAAATGGCCATGTTATGTTTAGAATGACCACCCTTATTGACTAATGATTAGCTTCACTTCATGAACCTGGGCATGTGGGAACTTGAAGAGCTGTTATAGTCCCTTCTCCCTGATAGGTCTGGTCTACATGTCTGCTCTGATATCATATTAAATGTTTGATGGGACAGGTTTTATGCCTAAAAGATATGTTATTTATGACATTGTACCCTGACTAACATTTTAGTTTTATCAGGTAATTTCTTCTTGCTTAGAGCCAATTCTTCCCTAAAACCCAATTCCATTCATACTTAAAACCAGCTTGAAAACACCTTCAACATTTCTATAAATTGGAGACTTGAAAGAAAATCCTGTACAACTTGCATTACTGATGCGCCACATTTTCCAAGCAATACCCAGCCTCTCATTGTCTTTATAAGCCCAAAAGCAATACCCAACCTCTCACTGTCTTGAAAGACAAAAATTCCTTCTGCATTGATCATTTCTAATCAATGCAGTAATAAGCTATATTCCTTGGATGTTCGCTAACATAGTTACTGATCAAACGGGAACTATTACCTCAAAACAAGAACTCTAACCCAAAAAAACTCAAAAAACATGAAAAAAAAAACCCAAAAACGAAAAGTGTGTCTTCTAGAACACTTTTTTTTTAGGGTCAAATTTCAACATTTTTTAAAATTATGCTAAAAACCAATTTTTTTCTTGAAAAAAGGATTGAAAAAAAACCCTCGAAACAAAAAGTGCTGATGGTGGAATAACATCACCAATTTTGTGTGTGCAAAAAACGAACTGAAAACGAAAAGTGTTGATGCTGGAATAATGTCATCAATTTTGTGTGCAAAAAGCACATTGAAAACGAAAAGTGTTGATGTTGGAATAACAACTTTTTCTTTTCAGGGTAAATTGTCAACAATTTTTAATGCCGTAGTCTAACTAGCCAGAGGAATCGCCCTGAAAATCATGAAAATTCCGATAAGATTTTCAGAAAATCCGGCAGGAATTTTTCTAAATCCATGTTATAACTATCAAAGTTTAATATTTTGGGTGTCCTACAGGTTTTTGATGGTGCTGAATCCATTTCCAATGTCAAAATCAAGATTCAAACACTGTTTCTGCAAGATTTTTTAAAATTTTTTGGCTCGGATTCCGGCCAATTTTGACCGTCCGGGCAATTCCTCCGGCTCGTTAGACGACTCCGTTTTTAATAATGACATTAAAGATAAAATATCATGACTCTGAAAAACATTAAAATTTCAACGATAAACATGTCATTAAAGGTCAAATATCAAGTCTTAAAATTCCAACAATTTTTAGGCATGGTATTAAAGATAATATATTATTGTGTCTTTGAAAAGCCTGAAAAATCCAAGGATGACATTAAAGATAAAATATCACGTTTATAAAAATAAAATTCCAATGATTTTTATGCATGGTATTAAAAAAGAGAAAAATTTAAAAGCACACAATTTAAAGAAAAATTAAAATTAAAATTAACTCAAAACAAAAAACAAAAATAAATTTTGTTTTTTAAAATTATAAATAATAATAATAATTTTAAAAAATAATGAAATAAAATAATTAAAATGAGTTCTTATATATATATATATATATTAAAATATAAAAAAATAATTTAAATTTACAAATTTATATTTAAAAATAAAATAATAATAAAAAACAATTAAATTTCAGAATAAAATTAAAATTTAAATAATAATTTAAATTTTAAAAAAACAAGTATATAAATATATGAAAAATAAATTTTTAGATTAAAAAAATAACAAAATTCAATTTTTTTTTTTAAATTTAAAAAAATAAAAAAATAAAACATTTTTAAATATAAAATTAAAAAAAAAAAAAAATTTAAAAATATAAAATAAAGTTAAGAAAAAAAAATAAAAAAAATAAAAAAATAAAACTAAAATTAAAATAAAAACAAAATTTCCTTGACCATGATGGGTGTCGTAAAACAATTTTTTTTTTTAATTTTTATTTAATTATTAATTAAAAAAATTATTAATTTTTTTTTTTAATTTAAAAAAATGAGTTTTTATTATTTATTTTATTTTTTATTTTTTTGAATTTTTTTAATTAAAAAAATAATTTATGTTTTTCTTATTCTTTGAATATGTATTTTTGGTGTACATGTGTGTTTTTTTAATTTATATTTTTATTGTTTTAAATATTTTTATTTTTATGTTATTTTGAAATTTTATTTTATTTTTTTAATTTAAATTTCCAATTTTTAATTAATTTGTATTTTTGTATTTTTATTATTTTATTTTATCATTTTCTTTAATTATAGTGTTATTCTTTTTCTTTTTTTTAAACTTAAAAAATATATTATTTTTGAGTTAATTTTTATTTATTTATTTTTTAAATTATGAGTTTTTTTAATTATTATTATTTTATTTTTTTTTACAAGTTATTTTTGTATTTTTTTATACTTTTATTAGTTTTTTTTTTCATATTTTTTTATATGTGATTTTTTTGTTAAGTATTTTAATTTTATTTTTATTTTTTATTATTAAGATGAAAATCATCACTCTAAACAAAAAGGATTGATGTTGCATCAACACTTTTCAAAATTAGCATGAAAATCACTAACATTTTAAAACAAATGTTCATACTTAATAGATAAAAAAATTTAAAGTGCCAAAAAACTCACCATTTTTCTAAATCGACGTGACATTTAAAAAAAAAATCAAGGAAAATTTAAAGTTCTAAAAATATGCTAAAAAAAAAACAAGTTATTCTACATCACAACGTTTCAAAATTGACATGAAAGTCATGACATTTTAAAAAAAAAACCATAAGAAAATTTGAAGTGTCAAAACTATACTCCAAAAAAAGGGTGATTCTGCATCACCACTTTTCAAAATCAGGTGTTTTTTTTGCTACCTCAAAAAAATGGGAACGAGGTAATTTTCCCGTTTTATCAGTAACTATGTTCGCTACATATGTACTTTAAATTTCAGCATTAGCTACATCATTATTGATTGACATGGAATCCATTAACATGACAAAACTTACTCAACTAGTAGGGTTGACTCTTGTAGCCCTTTTCTTTGTGACTCTTATTATTATGGACATCGTAAAAGTAGAAGCATAGAGGAAAAGGAAATCAAGAAGAAACCACTAACAATAGGATCTCGAGCAGATTTATTGGGACAAAATAAGGCACACAAAGGAATATAATTCAATTGATCTCTTCACCCATGGTAGGTAATAGAAAACCTTAGAAAATTTCTACATAGTCATCAACTACTACGTTAACGGAAGTAAATTATTTATGATGCGTTGCACATGGAGGGCAGAATTGCCATAAAATCATGCAGAATTATTTAAAGAATCTATTGGTGTTATATGCAAAAAAAAAAAAAATTATGTATTTGTATAAATGTCAGCTTTTTCTTCTGTAGTTAACTTATGGTTTACTTATGGTGGTGGTGGATTGTGTAGATATGGAGATATTTTTAAGATCAATCGCTGAGATTCCCTTGCATTATGATCACTAGCCCATAGGTGGATAAATTCGTTTAGACAAGCCATGCTCACCTATTCAAGCCCACATTTCCAGCGAAAACATTTTCTCAATTGTCCCACACATAGTCAATACGTTTCAAGAAATGAAAAGAGTTATATCAAAATACCCACTCTTTTGTTTTCAAAGAATGCATTTCTTTTATTCTATTTTATATTTGAATGACATGTGTTGTGATATAGAGAAATGGCTTTGGAGTTTTGCAGTATGCTTTTGAACTGGGGTTGCTTTTGATCTTTGGTACCCAGTGCCATGAAATTTTGGAGAAAGAGGAGCTTAAGAAGTCTTACTACACACTAGAAAAGGGATACACTCAACCATCCAGGCACACCATTTTAGAAAGCCATCAAGGTGCTTTATTAGTTTGCATACAGCCATATATGATAGCCATCATTAGTTGTTTGGCGACAACTTTTATTGTAACAAAATTCTGCCTTTCTTATTTTTCATTTCAAGTTGTTTGTGATGTATATTGTAAATATAGATTTTCATGGCTAGCTATGGGTTGAAACATAAAACAAGGTAGGAAGATGTTATTGATAAATATGTCATATTGCTTTGTCTCTTCTTAGTAGTTGAGTTTTTGGCAGTATATATTTGGTCCAAGATTGTTTCAAGAATGTAATTAATGAACTTATTTGGTCTTCAACATCATTTGTCTATAACTGATGTTTTCCACTCTTTATTATATGACATTTCCTCTTTATTATACGACATTGCCTCTTTGGCCTCTTTGTTGTTAGTCTAAATCTATCTTTTGTATACTAAACTATTTGTTTTAGCTTCTTTGTTATCGTAATGTTAGGTTTCAACACGTCCCACACATATCTTTTCATTGATTTTTGTATAGTATAGAATAGCCAAAAGATATAATGTTTTCAATGCTATAGAATATCAGAAATGGACTATGGCATATATCCAACCAAGGGAGGATACAATTACGCTATGCTTTTGTGAACTCTCCCAAGAAAACTGGAAATAGCCCATATCTCTTAGTGAAGCAACCATTGGCTAGTCGTGACTTGTTACGGCACAAAACATATTTGAAACTATGATATTCAACATTTCTCTCCCACTTCATCTCTATGATTTCTCCCACCATGCCCTTCATCTCTAGGAAGTTGCACGAAAACAGGTTAGCATAATGAAGTTGCACAAAAATAGGTTAGCTTTGCGCAAACGAAGTCAATTCACTTCTTAAACTCCAATTGTCAAATTGTGAAATAGGTTTTTGAAGCTTCGACTGCACACAAAATCTCCCACTCAAGGTAGGGACTAGCTGCCATGCAGCCATCCTTGTTACTATAGTGATCACTTGGATTGTTGACCCATCGTTGACCACTTGTTAATTTAGCTGTCACTACTTTTTAAACCAAAGTTTCAATAAAATTTAATTAAATTTAAAATTTAAATACTATATATTTGAGAAGTTGTTAGAGGATGAAATAAGGTTATTGGAGGATGAAATTAGAATTCTTATTGTGCTTACATCATTTATGTAAAATTTGTGTTTCTTAACCAACGTTTCAGAGTAATATTTTTTATGATTGAACTAATGCTAGAATTAATTCTAACATTAGTCTTCTAATATTAAATGTGAGATATCATATATAATATAACACAAATATAAGATATCATATATCTTATAACACACTTTAAACAAACTTTTGTTGTCCCACTATAATGACATGTTATCACTTCCATATTAATTTTATTTTTTTATGATTGAACTAATGCTAAAATTAATTCTAATATTAGTCTTCTAATATTAAATGTGACATATCATATATCTTATAACACAAATGTGAGATATCATATAGCTTATAACACACTTTGAACCAACTTTTGTTGCCCTATTTTGATGGCATGTTGTCACTTCATATTAATATTTTTTCTATGATTGAACTAATACTAAAATAAATTCTAACGTTAGTATTCAAATATTTTCTATGATTGAACTAATACTAAAATAAATTCTAACGTTAGTATTCTAACATTAAATGTGACATATCATATTTCTTATAACACACTTTGAACAAGCTTTTGTTGCCGCACCGTGATGGCATGTTGTCGCTTCCATATTAATTTTATTTCTTCGGCTGCCACACCTTTCTTGTTGCCACGCGGTGCTCTACCGCTTCGCCACTTGACCCTATAGCTCATATTTATCTAAACCAGTACATGAGTCCTTTCTGCCCTCAAATTGCAGAGGATGTTTCACCCCCAAGACCGTAACAAAATATGTAATTGGTTCATCGTTAGAAATATGCTTTCAGGCGGTAGGTCGGCGCCCAATAAATAATGAGTAATGAGTTCAAGCATAACTTGTAACTTGATAATATTTAGGAAAGTTACAAAGTAATATCATGAAATTATAGAACTCTACTCAAAATTGCACACAGGTATGTGTAAAAGTGAATTTTGTTATTCTTAAAACAAAATCAACAACTATGAACATTATACTTACCTTTCTCTATCGCCCATATACTTACCTTTCTCACCCTTTTTTGTTCGGGGCATAGGCATTGATGAATTCTTCTTCTTGGACAGTAGCATGCAGTAGCAAGAGTAAAGGTCAAATATTTCTCCTACCCCACCCTATTGCATTAAGGTAGATACCTCAACATCATGGATAAGTTTCCAAACTAACTTGCGGCTAAGCAATTTAACTATTTTACGTTATGAAAAAAAAATGTGAATAATGATTGTCTTCAAGCCAGAGACTGCGAACCACTGGGGAAAAAATGATTATGTATTGATACTACAACAACCAAACAAAAAAAACAAAAAAAAATATGAAAAATGAAAAATTTATAAAAATATACAAAATTTTCAGAGATTGGCTTTCATCCTTTTTAAAATCTTGTTCTACCCTTCGACTTAGTTATTACTAAGGGTCTGTGAGACTTTGTTAAATATGAATATTATACATATTCCCACTCCTACTGACTCTCACACACCAGTAGTCAATTTAGCTCTCCACCTAAAGCATGTTATCTACGTGATCTCACTCACACCACAGGTAAACCGAGAAAAGGGTTTTCTCACTAACGGCTCTAGTGAGGGTAAAATGTTGTAACCTTCTTACTGTTGCTGATGTGTAAAAGATTATTTCATATGTGTTGGTTCGTTATTTTTCTTTTCTTTTCTTTCCCTGACCTATGTATTTGAGCCTTATCCAAAAGGGTTATAAATTTTGCCTCTTTCTCTTTATCCTCTTCTCTAGTGCCATTGTTGGTGCTACTTCCCTGACCGATTTTCCAAAAACCTACTGTCATAAAGTAAAACAAGTGAGCCATGCTCCATTACCTTAGCAAGAATATTGCAGTTATGCCAAGCCTTTTGTCACTACTTTTCCACTGTATGGTGGAACCTTTGCATTGGGTGGAACCTTTTTCAATGATCTTGTATGTCTTCTTGTATTAAGGTTTGACAACCCCATCAAATACTACTTATTGTTGTGTAAAAGTTGTGTAAAAGTTTCTTTGCTTTTGTGGGCATGTAAATGTAGTATGTAGTTGGGTTCAGTTTAATTTTGTGGGCATGCACGTGTAATGTAGGTAGGTTTTCATATTGAATTTGACACATATCATTAATGTAGGTGGGTTCTCATATTAAATTTGACATATACCATTATGTTGTGAGAATGAACCATATTAATTGATTCTAAACTTCAATCAAATTTTAATGATATAATTAATCCAAAAAATATTATTATTTACATACCATGTTCTTAACAAATCTTTTAAAAAAATCAATAAAATTTAAACACAATGTATAATTAAAATATATCCATCTATATGTTAACCATGTAAAATCCAAGATTATGAATTCTTATCCTTATGATTATCTCATTCAACCATACTTCAATCTTTTTTCACAAAATATTAAGAACAATATTCGATGGTACTACTCTATATTTGCTAGGAGATATACCATTTCAAAAGGCTATTTAAAAAAGACTCTTGAATGCATAAACCATAAAGGCCAACATTAAACTTCAATCATGTTATTTTATTTATTTATTGAGTTTGTTTATATTTAATACAAATATGTGTTAAGTGAATGTACATATGGTTCATTCTAACTTGAGTCAAATGATACGGCAGTGTTATTGGTATTAGACACATAATGGATAACTTAATTGACTCCTTCGAAACCTTTATTTGCATCTAATCGTTTTTCAAATGGTAAAATGTATATGCAGTAAGTTCTTGAAACTCTTGTGCAACACCTTTATGCTGGGGAGTTATATTGGTTACTTCAAATTTTTAGAAATGCAATATATTTTATTAATTTTATTTTAAATGTAATTTAATTTATTAATTTATATTGTTTAATTGTTGATTTATTAATTAAAAAATATAAGATATTTGAAAATGCGCATAGATATGCATTTTCGAGAACTTTTTAATCACTGAAAAGTTTATTGTGAACTTAAGATGATGATATGTCTTTCATTAAAATTTGTCTCTTAATCATACATATATATAATTGTAAAATATTGTGATAGATAGTAAATTTATACATACCTTTGAAAATGAAAAAGGACAAATAACACTACAAATAAAACAATTTATATATGCTTATAATGTTGTGTAGATGGCTACTTATGGTATGTGAAAACATGGATTGTAGTCAACTACTCACTGGTTAACATTTCCAACATACTGTAACAAAATAAGGCCTTCCGGCTTCGATTAGTACGTAAGGATAAGTGCTTGGATTAGTACGTAAGGATAAGTTTTTGGTGAAAATTTATGAGGAAAAAGAGTTGGCTGTAACAAAATAAGGCCTTCCTGCTTCGATTAGTGCGTAAGGATAAGTGCTTGGATTAGTACGTAAGGATAAGATATTGCTGAAAATTTATGAGGAAAAAGAGTTGACTTACATAGTAGTTGAGTTTCTTTCCTTAATGTTTAGCAGCTTCAACATCATGTAAGTAGATTCTCATTCATTATGTTTGTCTTTTATTTTTATATATTTTTTATTATATAATTGTTTATTTATTAAATTATTTGTACTTAGTTTGTTGACAAAAAGTTTTATGGTAGGTTCCATTATGTAAGCAGATTCTTATTTATTATGTTTGTCTTTTATTTATAATTTTTTTTATTATATAATTGTTTATTTATTAAATTATTTGTACTTAGTTTGCTGATAAGAAGTTTCATGGTAGGTTCTATTATGTAAGTAGATTTTCATTTATTATGTTTGTCTTTTATTATATAATTGTTTATTTATCAAGTTTCATGGTAGATTCAATCATGTAAGTAGATTTTCTTTCTCATTCATTCTATAAATGTTTATTTATCAAATCATTTATACTTAATTTATTGACAAAAACGTTTTTAAAATTTATGGGTAACTATTTTGCAGAGCTAACACTTGTATGATATTGTTTTCTCAACTATTTATTTTTGTTTTGTTTATTTTGAAAATAAAAATTTATGTCCTAAATATAATCTAATTCCATCCTATTTGTGGTTGTACTAAATATAATCCATCCTTAATTCCATCCTATTTCTGGTTGTACTTGTTATACCTAAATTTATTAAGTAAACTTCTTGAAACATAAGAATGATTTTTATCAAAACAATTGTGCTTTTAGCATTTCAGTGAATAAAGCACAATTCAGTGAATAATATTTATCCAGAGGGACTCCGGCTGTGGGCAACACTGGTTTAAAATGGAATTTAAATGTTTTTTTTTGGGTTAATGAACCGTTACGTATGTTCTTTTGTAATAAATTTTTTTAATTAGATTCAAAATTGCTTTATGAAAGGAGGAGCTTTACATCTTTTTAGGTAAATATAGAAGATATATATAAATGTGGTTAAAATTAGAATTTATAATTTTATTGCTTTTAAAGTATGTTTATATTGTTTTGAGATAAATATAGAAGATATATATAAATGTGGCTAAAATAAATTAGTATTAATTTCATTTAAACTCTGTTTAATTTTTAGGAGTAGTTTTTAAGTGTGATTTTTTTGGAATTGTTGTTGGATTTCTGGCTGAAATCACCTTAAAAAAATTGTGCTCAAATTTTGATTTGTGTTGTTTAAATTGGTTTTTTGACTACATGTATGGATTCAACACCTTCAACAACACCTTGGGCACTTTGATTGTGAAGATTTCACTTGTCAAATTTGTAATTTCAATGAACCCATGTCCAATTCTAGGCAAATTACTGAAAATAACCAGAACACTTTCCAAAAATTTGCACTTAAAAACTAGTTATTATATGAATAGTAAATTGATTGATAGATTTTGTATTTATATTCATCAATATTTCTTAATTTGCGTTAAGAAGTGTTTTACAATAAGTGTTCTATAATTCAATGTTAGATTATATATATATAATTAGAAAGACATAAAATATAGTTAATTTCTACTAAATTAATGAATTTAATTACTAAACATATAATTATAAATAAGAATATATGAAATATATATAATATAAATAATAAGGATGTAATCTAACTAATAGGCGAAATTGTGATTTATTGTTGTTTAAAATACACTTTTGAATACATAGATTGATTCAACACCTTGAAAACCTCTAAGGCATTCCACTTGAAAATAATAATTTCTTCTACTACTTATTAATTAGACTATGCTAATAATAAGTATAAAATAACGTCCATTTTACCATAACATTTAAAATAATAATTCATATTTGTAGTCATTATATTTTAGAACTTTATATTGAAATTTAACTAATAAGCATATAAAAACATAATATTCACAATATACTTATAATATACCCTTGGAATTTATCTTTCACTTTTTCTTCACTGAATTAGTTAATAGATTCAAAAGAAATTATGAAGACATGACTAAGAACCTATTTAGTACCGAGCTTATCAAACTTTATAATTCCCAAGACCTAATAATTTGCTAATAGATTCAAAAGAAATTATGAAGACATGACTAAGAACCTATTTAGTCCCGAGCTTATCAAGCTTTGTAGTTCCCAAGACCTAATAATTTGTAATGAAATTAATAGGGGGTCAACCTCCTGCAAAATTACTTGTGTTCATGGGTTGGGTAGTAGTGTTATGGATGGCGTGATATTTGACACCCATGTTCTCAACCATATTGTAAATTTTGACCTCCTAAATTACCACGAGCCTAAATCCGACCATATACCTTTATCCTTAACTCTAAATCTTGACATGCACACCAATCACATGCAAAATAACTGTGAGAGTCAGACACACTCATTTTGATAGAAGTAAAATTGATTTTTTCTTAAAGGATTTAAAGACATATTTAAGTTTCCTAATGTAAAATGATAATATTAATCACATCTACTACAATTTTACTACTACCCTTTCCACTACCATTAACAAATTCTCTATCGAGGTGTCGTATAAAAAGAATAATAGAACTTCCAACCCTTGGTATGATAACGATTGTAAAATTTCCAGGAAAGTGATTAGAGACGCTCTAACGAAACTACAAAGCTTAAAAATACAAGTGTGTACAAATATCTTCTCGAAAGGAAGAAAAGGTCCTATATTAATAAGAGGCAAGAGAATCTTCTTCAACTTTCTAAAGTTGAGCTAAGAAAGTTCTGGAGGAATATACTTGTTCATAAAACAAAAGAAAAACATTTGATCCCCTTAAAGAACTAGGATATCTATCTTAAGAATCTTTATGACTCCCCGACATCATGGGAAACATCATAAACACTCTTATAAAGGAGGATAAATTTTCTTTGGAAGCTGTGGAGTACGAGATTAAGAAACTCGCTTATGGGAAAGCTAAAGATATTGAAGGATACCAAGCTAAAATTTTCAAAATGGGAAGGTCTATCCTCATCCCTCATATTCACAAACTTCTCAATTTGGTAGTAAAGCATGACTTCCCTAAGGCTTAAACCAAAATCCCTATTGTGCCACTAGTACATTTGGCAGAAATTCTGACACTTTAGTTTCGACACTTTTGTCGTAATTTCGAAAATTTCCCAAATTTCTATCAATTTTTCAAATCCCGCCACAAACCGTCGCAATACCAAGATTTAGGGATATCGTCGCTTTTGCGACGTTTATGTTTGTCGTCAGAATTGCGACGTTTTAAACATTTCGTCGGTGTTACGACGTTTATGGGACGAAATGTCAGAATCGCGACGTCGCCTACACATCCGTCGGTCTTGCGATGCTTGGGAGAAACCGTCAGAAAATCGACGTTTCTCATATAGACGTCAGTCTTGCGACGTTGTGAAGACAAACGTCGCAAGACTGACGTCTATATGAGAAACGTCGCTTTTCCGACAGTTTCTCCCAAGCATCGCAAGACCGATGATTAAACAACACAACATTTTAATATGAAAACATTTGTTTGGTTGGACAACAAACTTGGACATGAAAAGCAATTACATGCGTGGACATGTAAAGTATTACTTTATTAACAATTGTTCAACATTTGAATATGAAAAAATTATATTATTTAACATTTTGTTTATATAAATATGATTTATTTGGATATAATGAGTATTACATTATTGGATAATGTTTTTTTTTGTTGGAAAACATGCTTATACATCAAAAAATTTACATTACACTTATACATGAAAACTTGCAAATTTTGGTATATTATTCCAAAGGCTAGGACATGCTTGGGATCTTTTAAATCCTTGATTACAATTTGGTGAGATGAAAACTCTACTATTCTACCTTTACTTGAATGAGTGATTTGATATTTTGATTGAAGGTTGCAACAAAGACTCAGAACACATAATACATTATTGAAATGTATGTTATATTCCTTAGTTGTTATAGACCCTACATCACCAACAACAGAAAAAATAAATAAATAAATAAATAAATAAATTTGGTGTTACAATCATTACAAGAAATAAAATTGCATTTATGCTTAGCCATATAATAATATACTCTAGAATAAATAAGTCACTCATTGGAATAAGAAGTAGAGGATGCATTGAAATAGAAACCAAAAGCAAAAGTGTATTTCCAAAAGAGCTAAGCCTGGGTGAAATATTTTGTGGAAACAAAAAACATGATAGGTATATTTTCGGGCGGCCCATTTGTCGTTTGCTGCCTTGTGGCATTGTTCGTTCGGGCGTGTCGTGTCGTGTTGTGTGAGGTCGCCCGACCAGGCGCGGTCGGGTCGGGTCATTTCATTCAAGGGCGCCTATATCAGTTTTGCTAAGTTGTGACCGCCCAGGTGCCTTGTGCACGTTCAGGCAGCCTGTTTGCCATTTTCTACCATGTGGCATCGTTCGGTCGGGCGCACCGTGTCACGCCATGTGAGGTCGCCCGACCGGGCGTGTTCGGGTCAGCTCATTTCTTTCGAGGGCGCCCGTATCAGTTTTGCTAAGTTGTGACCACCCGAGTGGATTGTGCACATTTGGGCAGCCCATTTTCCATTTTCTCCCATGTGGCATCGTTTGGTCGGTCGCGTTGTATCGCGCCTTGTGGTCAGGTCACCCGATCGGGCGCGTTCAGGTCGAGTCATTTCGTTCGAGGGTGCCCGTATCAGTTTTGCTAAGTTGTGACTGCCCGGGTGCCTTGTGCACATTTGGGCAACCCGTTTTCCATTTGCCTCCTTGTGGCATCGTTTGGTCGGGCACGCTGTGTCGTGTCATGTGAGGTCGCCCGACTGGGCGCATTCGGGTTGGCCCATTTCGTTCGAGGGCACCTTATCAATTTTACTAAGTCGTGAACACCCAGGTGCATTGTGCACGTTCGGGCGGCCTATTTTTCGTTTTTTCTCATGTGCCATCGTTCGATCGAGCACGTCGTGTCGCGCCTTGTGATCAGGTCGCCTGACCGGGCGTGTTCGGGTTGGGTCAGGCGCGCCGTGTCGCGCCGTGTGAGGTTGCTCGACGGGGCGCGTTTGGGTCGGGTCGAGTCGTTTCGTTCGACGGCGCCTGTATCATTTTTGCTAAGTTATGACCACCTCAGTGCCTTGTGCACATTCGGGTGGTCCGTTTTCCGTTTTCTCCCTTGTGGCATCGTTCGTTCGGGTGCGCTGTGTCGCGCTGTGTGAGGTCGCCCGACCGGGTGCGTTTGGGTCGGGCCGTTTCGTTTGAGGGCGCCCGTATCAGTTTTCTTAAGTTGTGACTGCCTTAGTGCCTTGTGCACATTCAGGTGGCCCATTTTCCGTTTGCTCCCTTGTGGCATCGTTCACTTAGGCGCGCCGTGTCGCGCTGTGTGAGGTCGCTCGACCAGGCGCAATCGGTTTAGGTCGTTCGTTCGAGGGCACCCGTATTAGTTTTGCTAAGTTGTGACCTCCCAGGTGCCTTGTGCACGTTCGAGTGACCTGTTTGCCGTTTTCTCCCTTGTGGCATCATTCGGTCAGGCGCACCGTGTCGCACCATGTGAGGTCGCCCGACCGAGCGCGTTCAGGTCGGACCGTTTCGTTCGAGGGCACCTGTATCAGTTTTGCTAAGTTTTGACCGCCCGAGTGCCTTGTGCACGTTCGGGCGGCCCGTTTGCCGTTTGCTCGCATGTGGCATCGTTCGGTCGGGCATGCCATGTTGCGCTGTGTGAGGTCGCCCGACTGGGCGTGTTTGGGTCGACCCGTTTCGTTCGAGGGCGCCCATATCAATTTTGCTAACTTATGACCACCCGGGTGCATTGTACACGTTCAGGCAGCCCGTTTTCCGTTTGCTTCCATTTGGCATCGTTTAGTCGGGTGCGTCGTGTCGTGCCTTGTGATCAAGTCGCCCGACCAGGCGCATTCGGGTCGGGTTGTTTCGTTCGAGGGTGCTCGTATCAGTTTTTCTAAGTTGTGACCACCCGGGTGCCTTGTGCACGTTCGGGTGGCCTGTTTTCCATTTTCTCCCTTGTGGCATCGTTTGGTCGGGCGCGCCGTGTGAGGTCGTCCGACCGGGCGCGTTCGGCTCGAGCCGTTTCGTTCGAGGGCGCCCGTACCAATTTTGTTAAGTTGTGACCGCCTGAGTGCCTTGTGCACGTTCGGGCGGCCCGTTCGCCATTTTCTCCCTTAATGTGGCATCGTTCGGTTGGGCGCACCGTGTCGCGCCGTGTGAGGGCGCCTGACCAAGCATGTTTGGGTTGCGTTGTTTTGTTCAAGGGTGCTCGTATCAGTTTTGCTAAGTTGTGACTGCCCAGGGGCCTTATGCATGTTCAGGCGGCCCGTTTTCTGTTTTCTCCCTTATGGCATCGTTCGGTCGGGCACGCCGTTTCGCGCCGTGTGAGGTCGCCCGACTAGGCACGTTTAGGTTGGGTCAGGCCGTTTTGTTCGAGGGCGCTCGTATCAGTTTTGCTAAGTTGTGATCGCCCGAGTGCCTTATGCACGTTCGGGCAACCCGTTTGCCATTTGCTCCCTTGTGGCATCATTCGGTTGGGTGCGTTGTGTGAGGTCGCCCGACCGGGCACATTCGGGTCAGGTCGGGCCGTTTCGTTCGAGGGCGCCCATATCAGTCTAGCTAAGTTGTGACCGCCTAGGTGCCTCGTGCACGTTCGGGCGGTCCGTTTTCCATTTGCTCCCTTGTGGCATCGTTCAGTCGGGAGCGCCGTGTGAGGTCGCCCGACTGGGCGCATTCAGATAGGGTCGGGCCGTTTCGTTCAAGGGCGCCCGTATCAGTTTTTCTAAGTTGTGATCGCCCGGGTGCCTTGTGCACGTTCGGGTGGCCCGTTTGCCATTTTCTCCCTTGTGGAATTGTTCGGTCGGGCGCGCCGTGTGAGATCGTCCGACCGGGCGCGTTCGGGTCAGGTCAGGCCGTTTCTTTCGAGGGCACCGGTATTAGTTTTGCTAAGTTGTGACCGCTCGGGTGCCTTTTGCACGTTTGGGTGGCTCGTTTGCCATTCTTCAGACTTAAATTGTGTGACAACACTGTGGTTGAGTTTGAAACTGGAGATTGAACATACATTTCGTTTGATTGCAATAGACATTTTCATCAATAAATGTAAAGCAATGGCTAACAAATACTATAAATTAATAAATAAATAAGACATGGAAAGAAGCTGCAACAATACTTACAAAATTTTTACATTAAGATGCAAAGAATAAGCAACTAGTTTAACACCTAACCCATTTAACCCCTAAACCATAAAACTCTAAACCGTTAACCCCTAACCCCTAAACCCTTAACCCCTAACCCATTTAACCCCCTAAACCCCTAACCCATTTAACCCCCTAAACCCTAAACCTATAAACCCTTAACCCCTAACCCCTTAAACCCTAAACCATTAAACCCTTAACCCTAACACCTTAAACCCTAATTCCCGACCCCTAACCCATCTAACCCCCTAAAACCTAACCCCATTAGCCCCTAACTTCTAACCCCTAAAATCCTTAACTGCTAAATTGCCTAACCCCTAAACCCCTAACCCATTTAACCCCCTAAACCCTAAACCTATAACCCCTTAACCCCTATTAACCCATTAAACCCTAATTCCCAACCCCTAACCCATTTAACTCCCTAAACCATAAACCTCTAAACCCCTAACCCATTTAACCCCTAAACCTCTAAACCCTTAACCACTAACCCTTAAACCCTTAACCCCTAACCCATTTAACCCCCTAAACCCCTAAACCCCTAACCCATTTAACCCCCTAAACCCCTAACCCATTTAACCGCCAAAACCCTAAACCTCTAAACCCTTAACCCCTAACCCTAAACATCTAACCCCTTAACCCCTTGATCTTCTAGGGGCCGGTTACCTTGATATTAACGGTGGTGTATTCATACTCCTTCTGAATAACCAATAAAGGGTCAAGGAAATTGACCAATATGTTGTCAAGCTTTATCTTATCCATCTCTGGGGTAAGCTGCTTTTCGGCTAACTCCATTGCTTTTGATATCAATTTTTCCAATTGATTCCTTCTCTCATATGATACCCGAGCTTTTGCCTTTCTCTTCCCTTCTAATTCCATAATAGTGTCATAGTGATGCTAGCCAAATTATTTGGAAAGCCTTCCTAGCAGACAATACTTGTGACCTGGCTGAAGCCTCAACACTTTCAGAGCATCTGGAATGACCTCTCTCTTCCCCAATCTCCCTCCCTCTCTCTCTCTCTCTCTCTCTCTCTCTCTCTCTCTCTCTCTCTACCCTCCAATCCTCTCACAACGATATCCCTCCCTCTATCCTTCTTTCTGCCCCCCTTCCATCTTGTGTCACTATCTCCCTCTCTTACCCTTCTCTACCTCTCTCACTTCTCTCCCTCTCTCTCTCTTAGCTGATCCATTCCTTCTCTCCCCTCTCCTTTAGTTTATCTCCATCTCTCCCTTGTGACTCCCCTTGTCTCACCACCTCTATCAATCTATGTCTTTATAATTATTCCTTCTCATATATATAGAGAGTTAATATATATCATGACATATTGGGACCTACGATTGGGTTAATTCCGCCTTGTTGGCAAGGTTAAAATGGTTAATCTTCGATAGACAAAATGTAGATCAAATATTTCATCAAAAAGAGGGAACCATACCCTATCTTCCAGGCTATGCCTATCAGTCGCTTTGCCTCTTCTTGCTCTCACATGAATGTAGTCTTGCTTGACTGGTACAGAAGAAGGTTTTGCATTATCAACTATTTGTTTGGGACAACTTTTAGTTGTTTCAACACTGCTACATTCTAATTCAAGCTTATCCTTTAAACCATCTTAGTCTTTTGTACTCTCTTCAACTTTGTAGTGCTTTCCATTCCTCTCAGTCACATATGTTTCCTTGGTATGTTAAGGGACAAGGTCGACAACATTACGATGTTTTTTCAATAAACAAGGGTATTTCTAGGACACAGTCAGGTGGAGCAAGAGTATAAGAGCTAAATTTCTCATGATTGTGGGACACTCGAACTTAAGATTTTCTGGAGTAGTCATGAGGTGCAGTCTGGTTATTAAGACTTCATCAGATGGCCATTCTCCAGACTTAAATTGTGTGACAACACTGTGGCTGAGTTTGAAATTGGAGATTGAACATACATTTGGTTTGATTGCAATAGACATTTTCATCAATAAATGTAAAGCAATGGCTAACAAATACTATAAATTAATAAATAAAGAAGACATGGCAACAAGCAACAATACTTACAAAATTGTTACATTGAGACGCAAAGAATAAGCAACTAATTTAACCCCTAACCCATTTAACCCCTAAGCCATAAACCTCTAAACGTCCCTTAATCCCTAACTCCTAAACCCTTAACCCTAACCCATTTAACCCCCTAAACCCCTAGTAAACCCCTAACCCATTTAACCCCCTAAACCCTAAACCTATAAACCCTTAACCCCTAACCCCTTAAACCCTAAACCATTAAACCCTTAACCCTAACCCCTTAAACCCTAATTTCTGACCCCTAACCCATCTAACCCCCTAAAACCTAACCCCATTAGCCCCTATCTTCTAACCCCTAAAATCTTTAACTGCTAAATCCCCTAACCCTCTAAACCCCTAACCCATTTAACCCCCAAAACCCTAAACATATAACCCGTTAACCCCTAACCCATTAAACCCTAATTCCCAACCCCTAACCCATTTAACCCCCTAAACCATAAACCTCTAAACCCCTAACCCATTTAACCCCTAAACCCTAAACCTCTAAACCCTTAACCACTAACCCTTAAACCCTTAACCCCTAACCCATTTAGCCCCCTAAACCCCTAAACCCCTAACCCATTTAACCCCCTATATACATAATACATAAATTATAAAGAATATATATATATATATATATATATATATAAAGAGATTAAAACTCCAAATATTTAAAATACAACATACATTAATAGTGTAAAGTTTAAAACTCCTTTTAATAAAGCATGATGATTTAGTAGGGTAGAAGGATTACTATATGCAAAAATCAGTCCATTATTTACTCATATAACTTTAATTGCTTCTCAAAAAGATATGTTTTATTTTTTTATTGTAAATATTTTTAAACAATCAAAATAAACAAACATTTAATTATTTAGAAATTATTTTAATTATTTAAAATGATTATAATTATTAAAAAATATTTATTTTTAAATTAATTTGTGTGGCCTTAAAAAAAAACACACGTGTTTCATTTCAAAATGTTAAAAATTTTGAAATATCAAAAGTTTTAATTTCCCTCATTCATTTCCCTCCAGTTGCATGGTTTGTCCAGGGAAGGAGGGAGGATCTAATCCAAATCTGAGTTGGGTCAATAGAAAAAATGCCAGAGATCCTTCACATTCAGGGGGGCCAATGTGGCAACCAGATCGGCTCCAAGTTTTGGGAAGTGGTCTGTGAAGAACATGGGATGGATCATATTGAGAGATATCAGGCACTTCAGATCTACAGCTTGAAAGGGTTATGGATAGGTCTTCAAACCTAATAACTTCGTTTTTGGCCAATCTGGGACTGGAAACAACTGGGCCAATGGGGCATTACACGAAAGGAGTCGAGCTCATTGATTCTATGCTTGATGTCGTTAGGAAGGAGATTGCGAACTGTGATTGCCTGCAAGGTATGTGTCTTTTTCAGATTCGAATCCTTGACCTTGTATTTTTGAAATGTAGGATTTCATTTGCTAAAATGATGTGGGTTTTTGTTGTGTACAGGGTTTTTTTTGTGTACAAGGTTTCATAAAAAGTCCCAATCTGAAGCCACAGAGTGTTTTCATCCGTGTCTCTGTAAGTCCCAATCTCAAGCCGCAAAGGTACAATCTCATTCATGCTTTATGTTTTTTTTTTTAATGCATGAAGTAAACTGTTGAACTGCTTCACATAATCAGTTGGAAGTAAACTCTGACCCAAATATAATCATGTCCTCTGATCCAGAAACAATCATCTCCTCTGATCCAGAAACGACTCAATTTGCGGAAGATCAATCCCCAGAAATGCCAATAGTGCCACAGTTTGTATCACTGACCGAGGAACAACAAACTCTATTAAGCAAAGAGGCATTCACTCATATAATTGAAACCTACAGGCAAGCTGATGGTGCAGGGGTCAGGGATTTGGGATGTTCACTTCTTGCACGATTGATTGCTCAGGTATATGCTCATAAAGTTTTTTATCAATAGTTTGTATGAAATTATTTAGAGATACTGGAATCTGACTTTGCCTCATCATCAATGTTTAGCTTTAATGATTGCATTCTGAACTTTGAAAAGCCTCTTTATAAAGGCGTTTTTTTATCGAGTCAAGACATCATTTCCCCGTTACTGTTTTATATTAAATTTCTTCTGTGATTGAGAAAATTTGCAAGGTTGAATGTTATAATTTACTATTCATAAGTGTCAAAAAGTTGTTATTTTATGTGGAGACAAGATAAATCTTGGATAGGATACAAAAAACACTCACAACAGATGAATATAGAAATTTTGACAAAAAATATTTCCAGAAATAGTGTTCAGACATATTTCCATTCAAGATGGAATCCTTGGAAATGTTTCCTGTGCAACAGCCATCACATATTAATTGAGTTGATTTGTGTGCATGATTTTTCATTTTTGCTTTTTCACATTGGATTCTTGTGACTTGAAATATTTATGCTCTGCGTACAACCGTGAAGAATTTTTCTAATGTGGTTTGAGCTAGGTATAGAGAGTCATGTCCTACTGCAAAAAAAGTTTAATTGTTTAATATGTTACAATAATCTGATTGAATATTAGCCCATCAGATTCAGTTTTGCTAGTGTGTAGTTCAAGATGTAGGAAACACAGGTGTTTAGTTGCCTGGCTGTGGTAATTTTTTGGGCTCCTTTTCAAATTCAGGACAATAAAATGTGACAAATTTTTTTATTGAAGCATACTGAGGAAAACACTAATACGGTAATACCTCCTCTACAAATGAAAAGCAATTCTTCAACAAATTAGTGTCTACACTAAATCCTTGTACAGAAGATTCTTACTGAAGTGCGTGCTTGCACCATTACTGATTCTAACACCTCGCTCAAAATAATGTCACCTTATTATATGACATCTACAACCAACCACCTTTCATCATCAATCCCGGATTGCATGATCATGAGAGAAATTTTCAAATTCCATTCTAATAAGGCTTAGAAACTAGAAAACTTGAAAGACAAATTCCTTAAAAATACTCTGACCATCTTACCTATTCATATTGCAGACCTTTTTCTTTAGATATTCTCTTCTGTCCTTACCCTATGCGAAGTTTCTTAAATCAATCATCTTTATAAATATGATGATCAAAATGAATCAATTAATTGCGAGACTATCATGCTAGGATACACCATGTTCAAACTCCTTGCCAGAAGAGCAGACAAATTCATCTCCATATGGGCAGAGAGGAAGAAATTGTAGGTTTAAGGTTTAGTCATTGCAAATGGAATCACCGCACTTTTGACTATTTTTCAATCCTCCCAAATGCTATTGAGGAAGAAAAGGTATGTATATTGTTGATCCATGGACACCTGTTAAGCCTTTCAGATAGTTGGAAGAAACCTACTATTTGAGAGGCTAAAGGTATACCTCTCCTATGCTTGGCGATCTCTATAATTATGACCCTATATGAGATTCAAATTATCATCTCTGGGGTCTATTATATACATTAACATAGTAGTCAAGCAAGGGTGTCGATTGCCTCACATTCTTTGGACTTCATATTTATGGATGAGAGTTTCTCATTTGAAAATCCATGGGTGGTAAAGGTGGAGGCCCTCTATGGGATCTCCATTTCACTATTTTTTGACAACATTGTCCTTCTATTTCATGAATCCAAAAACAAAAGTACATTTTGAGCTCATTCTGGGATGAACATGGTCTTCAAGTCCACCTTGCAAACACAAAATCATGTAAGTAATCTCACCTTCTTTTCAAGGATAGCAGGTAGAAATGGTGACATCCTATTCTTTCCTTTGAATGCTATTATTTGGTTCATATTTTAACTTGTTTTCGACAGTTGTATCAATGTTGAACAGAGGATTGCAACATTAACAACCTTGGAGAGACGATGTTTCCAACTTCAGTTTTAGGATATTCAGGCTAAGTTCTGGTTTCTTGACACCATGGTGATTCATTCTCTCCTTGTTTGCAAGGTTTGGAGTTTGGAGCCCATACCTACAAAAAACAAGTCACGACTCAATTGAGAGAAGTTACTTATTTCTATTCTCTCATTTATGGGAAACATTGTTGTGATATGGCCCACTTAAATTGCAAGGCCATTGCCTTTTCCTCGTGAAATCATCCTCCATATCCTGAAGGTTGAAATAGAATATTGCAACATACACTGCTTCATTTTTCTTTTGTTACTTTTGTAGGATAAAATCATAAGATAAAATGGTTGTGCTAATCTCATACTCCATACCTAAAGGTTGAAATAGAATGTTGTAACATACACTACTTACATTCCTATAAGTTTCTTTTCTTTTTCTATTAGTGTCAGAGAAAGTTAAGTTGTGTATTTGTAGTTGTTTATGTTAACGTATAAACGACAGGAATAGGCTTGACATTCTTTGCTAGAGCACATCAATTTCAATAAATTTTAAAATACTAAAGTATTTGGGAAACTTGAAAGTTTCCATTTATGATTTTAGGGGCTCATGTCAGAGCGATTGATGGAGGTGTCTCAAAATGTCGCAAGATTTCAGCTAAGAATGTCCTCCAAAATTATAGGTGATTCAAGTTCACTGTTTTCTTTCCTATTTATCTTATGTTGCTTCTTGTAAGAAGGAAAAAAGTATCTGGATAGTTTTAGAAAAATGTTTTGGCCAATATATCAATAGATTTGTTTCAAGTGCTAATTAAAAATTTCGCAATTCCTCTAGCCCACTAGGGCCTGGAATTGAGATCCACAAAACATTCCTATATAGAGGAGACTCTCTTTTTTCTAATGCAATTGATCCAGTAGCTTTGATGTGCTCACTTAGACATTTTAGAAGCTTAGTCTGCCCTTGATGACCAAATAATATATTTTGATTCTCTTCTTGACTCCCTGTGATGAAAGAGTAGTAGGACTGAGGATTGTCGAAGCACATGCATCTTGTTTACCATCTAGCAACGAGTTACTCAGCCATGAAAGACCTACGAGCCAGTCACATGATATTCCCCTTTCAGCTATACAGAGCCTACAAAACATACTAGTAGTGCCTGTTGTAACCTTTTTGCAATACACATTGAAGTGGTTGCTTAAATATTTGGGCACTTGGAGTTTACTAGGCCAATCAGAAGTTCAAAAACTAAAGAGATATTCAGGGTGTCTGCAATCTGAATTGCAATGAGAGAAATCTAGCTTTCTTTGTTTAGCACTCATGATTTCATGATTGGTGCTTTATCACTCATGTCTACACATAATTCACTGTCTGTGTAATTTCCTCCCTCTAATCTCGAATTTCAATGAAAGAAATATGCAGAATGAGAGGGAAAAGAAAACAGAGGACAGATACGCATACAATGACACAATAATTTACATGGAGAAAAGTAGTCAACCCCTTGATCTCAAATAGTTTGGTATCAATAGACAGTGTAGATGTTGTTTGGTTTAAAACACCTGTTAGGCTGGATGCCATTGTGGCCTAGTTGTGACAGGGCCCAATTTAGCTAGACTCGTCACTCTAGGGAATAAATCTATTTGGGAAACAGGGGTTTATCATTTAAGTTATAAAATCAAGGGTTTCTCATGATTAGAAAACCATTTAAGTTATCCAAGTTTTACCATCAGTTGAAATACACCGGTCCAATTTTAAAATGTTTGGCATTGCAAGAAAAAAACATGAGAATTTTTTGTACCCAAAAAAATCTTTGCCAACTTCAATATCATTGCTGATACGTATTTCTTGCATAGTTTTTGATTTTGGAAGAGTGACTATCCAAGTTTTACAATCAGTTGAGAGACATTTATTTTTTTTTAAATATTTTTTTCTGTTTCGTCAGAATAGCGACACTTCAACGTGTCGGAAGAGCGACGTTTCACATTGTCAAAAGAGCGACGCTTCACAACATCGGAAGAGCGACACCTAAAGCGTCAGAAGATCGACGGTTACATTTTTAAATATTTTCAAAAAGGGTCAGAATAGCGACGTTTTAAACGTCGGAATTAAATGTTGGAAGCAATAACGTCGGAAGAGTGACACCTAAAGTGTCGAAAGAGCGACGATTACGTTTTTAAATATTTTCAATCGTTCGTCGGAATAGCGACCTTTTAAACGTTGGAAGCAATAACATTGGAATTGCGATGTTTTTTTGAAAACCTGAAAAGCGTCGGAAGACCGACGGTTTGTGATCATCGGAAGATCGACAGTTATGTTTCGTCGGAAGACCGACGCTTATAAAACATCGGAATAGCGACACTTTGCAAAACGTCGGAAAAAGTGTCGGTATTGTGACACTTCGGCAAAGCGTCGGAATTGTGACGTAATGGGTAACCACTTTTTGTCCGGCCTCAAACTATCGCTCTTGCGACGACTATGTGTCGAAATAGTGATGAAGTGGCAGTCGGAAATTGGGCCAAATTTTCTAGTGTGCCTATATTTAAAAGTAGGGATAAAAAAAGTTTTTGGCACATTTATTTATGAAAATAATGGAAATTAGGAGAAAAGGGAGATGAAACATCACATGTTGCATGTGAGGAGGAAATTGAAGGAAAATAATGGAAAATGAAGAAAATGTAGGCCTCCTCTATAAAAAGGCTTCTAAGGATCATTTGGTACCTTTTGTCAGTCCATTTTTGGAGCTCTCTAATTATTATCTCTCTCTCTCTCATACTCTTGGATACTTAAGAGTTTCCTTGGAGCACTCTTGGAGAGTGTGGATACTTGGTGATTTGGAGAAAGAAGGTAAAGGAAGAGAAGGAAAGCGCAAGTGGACATTGCAATCAAAAATTATAATGGGATTTGATTGCATGCATAGATTTGCATGTATGTTTCCTCACTAGTTTTGGCATGCATGGTGTATGCATGTGGATTTTCCTAGCCTTTTCATTTCCTAGACAACCATGGTATTGTGGGTTTATTTCCATTAATTATTTTTTTGGTTGGTTCTCATGATTCCTTTAGTTGTTGGGTTTAGTTATTAGTTCATGGAGTCTTGGTTGGACAAACACTCTAGAGCCCGGCAGACAATTGTTGGGTTAAGTTACTAGTCCTGAAGCATTGGTTGGACAAGCGCTCTGGATCCCTAAGTGGGTTGAGTTACTAGCCTTGGAGCCTTGGTTGGAAAAACTCTCAGGAGCCCAAGAACAACTGGGGTTGAGTTACTAGCCCTAGATCCTTGGTTGGAATAAACACTCTGGATCCCTGGAGCAGCTTGGGTGGAGACCAACCAGTGATGGTTAGTGATGTACGACAGTGAGGTGGAATCACTTGTTTGGGATTGAGACAGTTTGGTATCTGGAGCCCTGGTTTGGTGTTGATTGATGTGTTTGATAAAGTCCCACATTCACGCTTGGAATATGGCACAGGGGTGATTGGTTGAAGTGATACTTGGCTCAACCAATATATGGTGAGGTGGAATGTGAAAGTGCCATATCCAGTTGGTTTTATATTCAATAATGAAAATATCATTCCACTGGTATTCAATATGAAAATGTATTTGTTTATGTATGGATTTATTTGTTGTATTTGTGTTGTTATTATGTTGGTTATAAGCATGTATTTGATCAGTGATGATGTATGACTCTATCTATGTTTTTACCTGTAAATGAATACACAATGTATCTATCGTCAAATAGATTGTATTGTAGTTTATCATGTAGGGGAGAAATTCTTCTTAGTTATTCTCAAATAATTAAGAGACCCACATGTTTAAATTTGATGTTTATACATGTAGATGCAATGTTTGTGACATGTTTGATGAAATGCATGTGATGGTCGAGAGGGGTCTTTAGGAATTTACAGGGTAAGTTCCTTAGATCAAACACTAAAGGTCACTACTTACAAACATATCATAGATCAGTACACCAGTATTTGACGTGGTTAAAACTATCAAAGCGGGAAATATTCCACGGCCTGAGCCAACACGGCCACTTCAGACAATTTATTAATATAAAGAAATAAAATTTACATAAGCTTCTCTCATAAATGGTCACCGAACAAATGACACTCCATGTTCTTTAAATAGAGACCATGGACCAATTGGGTGTCAAGCCATGGATCAAGTGTCAGTAATACCGAGGAGAGAATGAACCATCAGATCACTACATATCGTAATCGTCAAATTATAAGTTACACAAGTACATACTCAAGAAATATAATTTACCTAACTTTACGTTAGAAGAAGTTATACTTAACTATTTCCTATGTGTTGGAATATCCTAACATCCCCCCTTAAGAACAAATTGGGATAGGATTGAAGAATTTAAAAAGGTGACACAATAGTAGAAGGAAGGAGGCATTAGAGCCTATCCCCCCCTTAATGATAACTTTCCTAAACTCCAAGCATAGATCGAAGTTTGGTAAACTTCGCTTCTGTGAGAGCCTTTGTAAAGATATCAACAACATGATCATTGGTTGAACAATAGTGAACTTCTAGAACATGATCATGAATGAGCTTTTTGTTGAAGTGCATGTGTAGCTCAATGTGTTTGTTGTGCTTATTTTGAACTGGATTTTTTCATAGATGAATGGCACTCTGATTATCAAACCAAAGTGTAGTTGGATGTTGTTGATGAAGACCAAATTTGGACAGGATCTGACGAAGCTATGGGGCTTCCTTGATGGCTTCAACAACAACAAAATACTCTTCTTCTGTCGAAGAAATATAAACGTCACTTTGTTTCTGACAAGACCATTTAATAGGTCTTGAACGAAGAGTGAATACATAACCTGCAGTAGACTTTTGATCATCAGGGTCACCAGCCCAATCAAAATCATTGAAACCAAACAACAATGGATATGCTTCTGCATTGTAATGAATCCCGAACTAAACTGTACCTCAAAAATATTGAAGTATTCTTTTAGCTGCTTTCCAGTGACTTTCATGAGGTTTGCGCATAAAACAAGAAACAAGACCAACGAAAAAGGAAAGGTCGGGATGGGTATGGGTTAAATACAAAATTTTACCAACAAGTTGATGGTATAAGGTAGCATCAACCTTAGGGGAAGTAAAAGTGACTGAAAAATTGACTCCAGACTAAAAAGGAGAAGGGGCTAGCTTACAGTCTTCCATGTGAAAGTGTCATAGAAAATCACAGACTTACTTTGACTGAGAAAGGGTAATACCTTCTTTGGATTGCAAGACTTGAAGACTAATAAAATAATGCAAGTGTCCTAAGCTTGTCATTTAAAACTTATTTTTGAGGCTAGACTTCACATGGTTTATATGGTTGGGATCACTACTAGTAAGGATAATATCATCAAAATAAAGAACAAGGATGATTAAGGACTTACCCACTTTCTTGATGTAGACAATGTTGTCGGAATTACATCTAGAAAAGCTATTATCTAAGAGAAAGCTATCCATTTTGGCATACCAAGCTTGAGGGGCTTGTTTGAGACCATATAGAGACTTCTTAAGACAATAAGAAAGGCTAGAGTCTTTTCGGATAAAGCCAGGGGTTGTTCCATGTAGATTTCTTCATGCAAGTCCCCATGTAAGTAGGTAGATTTAACATCCATCTGATGGACTTCCCATTCAAACGAGGCGGAAAGGGAAAGAACAAGGTGGATAGAATTCATTTTAGCAACAGGGGAGAAGGTTTCAGTATATTCAATGCCTTCAACTTGTGAAAATCCTTTAGCAACAAGACAAGCTTTATGTTTAGCCACTTTTCCATCTGGTCCAAACTTTGTATTGTAAACCCATTTGCATATGACAAGTTTTCTTCCATTTGGAAGAGGAACAAGATCCCAAGTATCGTTTTCCAATAAGGAACGATATTCTTCATTCAATGTTGCATCCCAATACGGATGACCTGAAGCTTCTTCAAAGGTATCTGGATCATAATTTTTTGGAACTTGATCCAATAAAGAAGAGGCTTTATTGAATTAAGAACGTGTACGACGTTAATTTGTAGGGTCACCTGCAAGAGAACCTGTTGCATCCTGAGTAGAGCTGAAGGAAGATCTTGAGGAAGTGGAGGAGTATTTTCATCCTCGTTTTCATCATCCAAATTATAAGGAATGATGTTAGAAGTATAAGAGATAGAGAGAGGTGGCACATATGCTGAATCAGGCTCACAGGAAAAAGGTGGCACACCCGTTGAACTAAAATCGCGGGCTGATACATTTTCATCAAATTTTTTATCTATTGTAGTGACTACATTTTTGGATTTGGGTTGAAGAAGTCTATATCCTTTGACATCTTCAGAATATCCAACAAAAATACATTTTTCACTCTTAGGTTCTAAGGCTTTATGTTTCTCATATGGAATACGGGCCCAAGCTTCACTTCCAAAAACACGAAAGTGACTTACATATGGTTTGATTGAGCTCTAGGATTCTTCTGGAATGATATTCCTTAAAACCTTAGTATGAGTGTGATTTACTATGTAATTTTCTTAATTAATTGATTCTGCCCAAAAATTAAGACTAAGTCCTTTAGATTGAAGCATACAATTAGCGATTTCTTTTAGAGTGTGATTATTCCTTTCAGCTACACCATTTTTTTGTGGAGTATACAGAATAATATGTTGCAATTGAATGCCATGCTCAATATAAAAGTTGATAAAAATTTTGTTAACATATTCTCCTCCATTGTCAGATCTTAACTTAATAATTTGGTGTCCAGATTGTTTCTTAACAAAGGCCTTAAAGGCCAAGAACATGTTAAAAAATTCACTCTTGATTTTTAAGAAGTATACCCAAGTGCGTTTGTAAAAATTATCAATAAAAGTTAAGAAGTACTCGTAGCTAGAGAAAGAAACAAATGGAAGTGGACCACATAAAATCACCGTGCACAAGTTGCAAAGGGGCTGAAGTGTGCCACGAGGCACGTTTGTCAAAATTATCCAAATGATGTTTTCCGAGTACACAACATGAACAAACACCATCTCAGAAAGATACCATAGGAAGACCTGTCACCATATTTTCTTTACATATAGTTTGTAGAGAGCGATAATTTAAGTGACCAAATCGCTCATGCCAAATTTTTCTCACTTCATCATTATGAGCAAAAAAAACGGAGGGAGGACATGATGACCAAATTTTTTCAAACTTATACAACCTTGTGGAATCATCAGTAATGCTAGTAGCTAAAATATGTCTAGGATCTCTTAGGTCCTTAATTACAACATCATGAAGTGATAATTCTACAGTTTTCCCTTCACCTGAATGAGTTATCTAATAAACAGATAAAAGTTGTAGGACAAGATAGGAACACATAATACGTCATTAAACTGACCATTATCTAGATGAATTGTTCCAAACCCTACAACACTAAGAGATATATCATCACCAAAATAAATATTTTTGGTGTTACAATCATTTAAAGAAGAAAACATGGCTTTATTTTTGGCCATGTTGTAAGAGGTTCCAAAATCAACGAGCCACTCATGAGAATGAGAAGAAGAAAATACAATCAATGCATAACCATATTTTGATGCTTGACAACCACATGGAGAAAGTGCCATTCCTGAAAATTAAGTTGAAGAGTTCTCCAAATGGATGTTGTGCTTCTTCATTGCTGCTTCAAAGGCTTCTATCTTCTTAAAACATTTTGAATCTATGTGGTCATCACGACTACAAAAGTTGCAATGTCTATATGTCTTCTTCCCTTTGCTTTTATTTTCCTTATCATTTTGTTGATTTTCTTTTTCAGTTTGTAGTTGAGATTGCTTGACACCCTTGTTTGGTTTAGGACCATTCTTTTTAGGATGTTTCTTCTTAGGATTCTTTGGATTTGGTTGTTGTTGGGCTACTAAGGCTTCCTTAGAAGAGTTTCCAGTATTAATAAGACCAAGGTGTAAGAGTTTTTCTTGTTCTCTTATCAAAGAATCGCAAAAGGCATCAAAAGAGGGGGTCTTGCGGATGTTTCTTGAGAAATGAAGCCTTCTCTAGTGGAATGGAAGGTGGAAACAAATACAGAGTATGCAGGGCCTAACATAGTAAGAATGGAATAGATAAGACTTCCATCTTCCTTTTTGACCTTACAACCTTTTAGGAGAAGTCTAAGGGTCTTGAATTTGGACAAAAAATCTTCAATAGAGGAGAAATTATTGGGGTCCAATGTAAGCAACTCATTTTCAAGCTGGTGGGCTCTGATTTCATTTTGAATGCTAAAAATATTATTTAGCTTTTTCATAGCTTCATCAAGGGAGTCAAATTCTTGGATGTGAAATCTATGATCTTGAGCAATGGACATTCCTATCAACCCTCGTGCTTGATATTTTTTAATTTCCCATTTGGAATTTTTATCTTCATCAGTAGGTTTAGATTCTAGTCATGATACTATTCTATAAATCCCTTTACTTCTAAGTAATTCTACCTTGTAGAATAGCCATTGAAAATAATTGGTGTTGTTAAGAATAACCGATAATGAACTTTCCATTTTTAAAAACTGAAGTTGTAAAGGTTGAAACTAACTGCTCCAATGGAAATTTCTCGAAAAATTAGGCCGGTTAAAAAAAAGCGGCTCTGAAAACAGCTTCCGGATGAAAAATTTATGCCTTTTTGAAAACAATTTGAAGTAGATGCCAAGTAGTCACATGATAGGTTGAAATTTGATGATGATTAATCCAAAAAGCATTATTATTTACATACCACATCCTTAACAAACCTTAAAAAGAAATCAATGAAATTTAAACACAATGTATAATTAAAATATGTCCATCTGTATGTTAGTTATGTGCCTCTCACTCCATGTGACAAGCCCAATATTATGAATTCTTATCCTTTTTGTTATCTCATTCAACCAGATGATCCATGTGGATACATCAAGTCTAGTCATAGTGGTCACTAATTGAATGTCGGCCAAGAAGGTCAAAATTGACAATGAATAAATCGTCTTCGTTGGTCATCGAAGCAATGATGAGATGTTAATTTCTTTTGTTCATGATGTAAACTTGACCAAAGAGTATGTGATAAACTCTTGGCAAGTCTGATGAATTATTAAAGTCATGTTTGATTGTGTTAGTCATGCATGTAAGTGTGAAAGATTTTATTACAGGTTTGTGACAGATGTAGGTAACAGTTCGACACTTATGACTCCGAAGGATAAAGGTGAAGGAGAAGGTAGTGTAACTTGATGAAGCTCATGTGCAGAAAAAGAATACAACTGGTATTCATACTTCTATATGGAGACAACAATTTGACACTTATGGATCCAAAGGAAAAAGGTGAAGGAGAAGGAAGTGTAGTTTATTGAAGCACTTGCGTGGAGACAAAAGAATACAGAAGGTGTTCGTGCTCCTTGCGGCTGTCGTAGGTCAAAAAATTAAAGTTGTCCGATTAGCATGGAACCTGAACGACCGCAAATATCTCTTCATTCTGAACCTGACACAATTTGTTTCATTCAAAATAGATTCTGAGTGAGGGAGAAACTTCAAGTCAAAGTTTCAATGACGGTGGGAGAAAAAGTCAAAGCTCTGAACGCTTGACAGGTACCAATCTCAGAATGTCATAAATCCGGGGTCAAATGAAAGTGTTTGTTGCACTAGTTCTGGTGATATTCACAGTTCGGAAATTTATTTCCGTATGAGGAAGAAACTTCAAGTCAAAGTTTCAATGACGACGGAGAAAAGTCAAAGTACGAGATGCCGAAACATGTCACACAATAATTCGTTGGTAAAATGGTAAAAACGTAAAAGGTGAATTAGTTTGGTTAAAAAATGGGTGTATTGGGTTTTGAACCCTAGACCTAGCCTAAACCTATAAACCTATCTCGCCACTCTCCCATGTTAATTCATGTTGTATTTAACCTATGTGTTAAAGCCTAAGTATACAGGCATATAATACACATGGTTAATAAAATGCATAAAGGTTCAAATGAAACCAACGAGCACTAGTAAATTTGGCCCAATTTCTGACGGCCAATTTGTCGGTTTTTCGACACCTAGTCGTCGCAAGAGCGACAGTTTGAGGCACTTAAAATCGTGGCTAGCCATAACGTTGGTCTTCTGACACTTCCATAAAGCGTCGATATTGTGACACTTGTTCCGAAATTTTGCAGAAGCATCGCAATACCGACGCTTTTGAAGTGCCGCAATAGCGACGCTTGTGAAGTGTCACAATACCAACGCTTCTAAAGTGTCACAATATCGACACTCGTAAAGTGTCAGAAGACCGAAGTTAAGGCTAACCACGCTTTGAAGTGTCGCAATACTGACATTGAGCAAAAGTCGCTCTTCTGATGCTAGTGGTGTCGTTCTTCCAATGTTTGGAAACGTCGCTTTTCCGCGTTTGGGAACGTTGCTCTTCCGACGTTGGAAAACTTCACTTTTCCGACAACATAGTAATTTTTTTTTTAAATGTAACATCGGTCTTCCAACGCTTACGATGTGTCGGTCTTCCAACGCACGACTTAAAATATTTAAAAAAAAATGAATACGACCAATCGTAAAAATGAATACAAATCTGAAATAGTTGCAGGTCTAAAGTTTCTTGCACATGGGTCAAAATTACAGGCTTCCACAGAGTGAATTTCGTTGGTCACAAAGTCGAGTTGTAGACTACAAGAGGAGTCAAATTTAGGATTTTACTTAGGCCTAATTACAAGCTTGTTGAAGGCTGAGTTGCAAACTTCAAAAGAGTTGAATTATGAAATTTTTACAGAACTGAAACCTTACCCACAAATCCAAAATAAATTCATTGTCCAGACTCCATAAATTAATTGATTCAAATATGCTTCAGAGATGTCTTATTCTTTCTTGCTTCTGAATTGAAATATTCTATTGTGCTTTCATCCAATTCTTGGTCAAGTTCATGTTCTAAAGTGTAGAATTTAGTTTGATATATATAGTTGTTTAACTACAACTGATATACATCACAATGTGTCATATTTTATTATAAGCCTCTATTGAGAGTGGGAAGCACTAAATCCTCTTATGCATACAAAATGAAAGAAGCATTGGCATACTACTATGTTTACAAATTTAAGGACAGGCAGAGTGAGTTTCCGGGCAACACAGTTACATGTGGAGACCCTATATCCTTGTACCCACAATATATAGTGACTTATAAAATGATTGCCAAAACGATGTCTTTGCTATGCATGTAAGAACACCACCTATATAATGAGGGAGATGTAATATTGTCTGAGAAGCAGATTTATACAGAGTGGTCCAATATTGTGTATTTATGGAAGAGACAACTGATTTTGGCATGAAACATGTATCGAATATTTCAATGTGCCTTATTTCAGAGCCCATTGATGATTTACTATGAAACCTAAACTTTCAAAACAAACACATTCACCAAAGATAAAACGTTGAACAGTAATGGATCAGCAGTCAATATAATACACAAATACATATCCATTTAGTATGTATAATGGAAAAAGGAAATGGATAATCCACAGGCATGTCCTCAAGGTTTCTGACCCTTGGACAATAGAACTGACCCAGTAATTATACGACTAACATATTTTTGGGAAATTGTAGTGCTAAGAATAGAATCATTTAACGATTTCACCATTGTGCTATGCCTTAGAACCCGGTTGTTGATTGGCTACAGAGGAGTAGTAGTCTAATGCAGTAAATGCCAAGGGTACAATTTAGCAGCTACTGAAGCCATATTGAACTGTTATATTAATGAAGCCATACACTGAACTGTTTTACTAATGAACTATAATGCCACATAACTGTGACTGTGATTCCATGTATATAGTAATTTTTTTATGCCACATATACCATTGTAATGTTAATGAAGCTATATAAATACCCAACTGTGTTAATATACATACAACTGTGATGTCGCCAGACATGCAATTGTGCTGAGGTCAACCATACTATTGTGTGCCAAGACCCATACCATAGTGCAGAGATTAACTATACATCAGAATGTTGAGACCATCATATTACTGTACTGAACTAAGATCAATTACATACTTTATTGTAGAAAGACCTTATATATATTGAACTGAAATAAAACTATACATACTCTGTACTAAAGCAAGATTATACATCCACTGAAGCGAGACAATACATTGTGAATAAAATTATGCCAATGAGACTGTGCATTCAATTGTGAATCGATGCCAAATGATGTCGTATATACACTGTTGTTCAAGAATTTGTTCAGATATTTATTTATAATAATTGGAGTGAGTTCATAACTTAGATGTGTTGATATCATTGTGATAGTGCCAAGACTTGTGTACATATGCCACTTCCAAGATTGAGAATCACATATGAGACTAACCATAGAGATGCGAGACTATGATCATAAAATAGAGATGTGAGACTGAGAGTGTATATTCTGGTATCATGAGCAAGAGAAATCCAGAGCCCTCACAAATATAATCAAGCCAGAGTAAAAGTCAGTAAATTCCAAGGGTACAATTTAGCAGCATGATGGAGGCTTACCTCTGACACTGGATTCGATTTACTGTCCTTGTGGAGACCCCACGATGTTCAGGTGTGTCGCCCTCCTTGCAACAACGTGATTCGAATGGCTACCAAGCGACATTATTTCCTTGGATTTCCCTCTCCACGTCTTGCCTTAGAACCCAGTTGTTGATTGGCTGCAGAGGAGTAGCAGTCTAATGCAGTAAATGCCAAGGGGTTAATTATGAAATATTTTATTAAACATTACACTGTGCCAACCATAAAAATGCATAACCTAATAGTAAAACTGGCATAGCTAGGAGTATTTCATATATCTCTCCATTTTCTCTGCGGTGCGGAAGGGCACCTTTTTCTTTGTTCAACATAATATCCACAGACATCAATAGGTGGATGAAACCTCAATCCTGTTTCATTCACTGATCGATTAAAAATGAGTGGAATGGACCAAAAGCAAGCTAGCCCTGGATTTGAAAATGATAATGATAATCTTATTGCTCAATACTCAACATGGACGTAGTGTGATGAAAGGGAAGAAAAGGAACCTAACAAACCACAGTGAACCATGAATACATGCATGACCAGATAAAAATCAAGACACCGTACACAATTGAAAGCCTACCTAAAAGTATAATAGAACAATCATACATAATAGAAAACTGTTGTCAGGTTAGGAAAAAACACAATACAGAATATACATAAACAAATAACAACACAAAACCTACCAAAAAACACATACTAGAAGCATACATGGAAAGCTACAAAAAAAAACATATAATACTAGACTACCCAAAACCCACAAGGATACGTGCAGCTTCCTTGTGAGTACAATCAGCTGGAAGACCCTCAACAAAGAGGGTGTTCGATGTGTCAGGCGGAAGGTGCTCTTCAGGCCTTCTTAAAGGTTCTCTTAACCCCTGCGGCTCTGACCTTTGATAGCCCAATCCTAGGCTCCCGAACTTCCCCCCAAGTCCAGGATCTGCACTTCCAATGCCTGACCTCTGACCCATTAAAACAGAGTCAGGAAGGGATGAACCTGACAATCCTCCATAACCTCCACTGCCTCCCAACCTTGACCCAAGGGAGCCTCCCAACCCACCAATATCACCAGATGTTAAACCCCCACCAGAATATAGAAGCTGTACCCAGAACAAAAAAATAAAATATTATAAAGTATCGAATATATACAACATACAATAGAAGAAAGAAAAACAGACATTGTTAAAAGAATGAATGAGATAATTAAGAAAATACCCCATTTTTGAAAACTCACCTGCTGAATCTTAATCCCTTTGAAAACCCAGTAAATCATCCATGGTCTTCCGAACAGAGGTTGTTTGAAAATCGACTTCTCTTCGATTCTGAACATCGACTTCTCTTCGATTCGATTATGAGAGTTCCGAACAGAGGCTGTTTTCCATGCTCAGAGTTCATGAGAAAAAGGTCGAACAAGCTGAGCGGGAAAAAAAAATTGAATAGGGCAGAATGGGAAAGAAGGCATAAAGGTCGAACAAGCTGAGCGGTAAAAAAAATTGAATAGGTCGATTAAGAAAATTTGAATAGGTTGAACAAGTTGAGCAGGAAAAAATTGAAACTATGACATGAAATCATATGACAATTTCCCACCCAAACATTAGTGAATAATTTATTTTATATATTTATTGTAAACTACTGTAATATTTTACAAAATAAACTTATTTTATTTAATTTAAAAACAATTTATCAATATTTTTGGATGTAAAAATCATTACTAATAATATTCATTGTAATTTTTCATTGTAATTATTATTTATAAGTAATAAAAAATATTAATAAATATAATATTTTTAGGTAGAATAATTACTTTCATCATACTTTATAGGTTTTTTCAAAATTACTCTCATTATTACCATAATTATTCAACTTCATTAGTTGATTGCCAATATTTTCTTCGTTATATGAATCATCCTTAAATAGACCTTATAGTAATTTTCATAATGTTCGTGTATGGAGATAATTCTATGATTCCACAACCATTTTCCATAGAGTTGTTCATTCAAGGGATACCCTTAGAGTACCAAGTTATGAATATTCCAACATCTTCCATATGTTCTAAAATAAGCGGCCTCTTCTTATTGATTTCTTACACTTGTTGTGACACTTCCACTCAACCACCTGAAGTATTTAGCTAGCACTTTTTTTGTGTTCATCTCATTATTCCAAGTTGGTCATAATCACATGAGTTACCATCAATTATCATCATTAGAAATTTTGCAAGTTTTTCCTAAAATTTACTAATTAGTCTACAAACACATGGTAATAATGGCATTACCCACAAACACATGATACCCTCATAACCTAGTATTGTGTGCTAGGAAGGCTTTCCAAAGAAGTTGGCTGGCATCACTATGACACTATTACAGAATTAGAAGGGAAGAGAAAGGAAAAGGCTCAGGTATCATATGAGAGAAGGAAGCAATTGGAAAAATTGAGATCAAAAGCAGTGGAGTTAGCCGAAAAGAAGCTTGCCCCAGAGATGGATAAGATAAAAATTGACAACATATTGGTCAATTTCCTTGACCCTTTATTGGTTATTCAGAAGGAGTATGAATACACCACCGTTAATATCAAGGTAACCGGCCCCTAGCAGATCAAGGGCTACAAGTTGTAGTTTTCATCTGAACATCAACATACCACAACCATGCTTACAACCAGAAGCCTTCTCACATTCATGATCTGATTATATAGTGAATTAGACAGAAGTAAGAAAACAATTACTTCTTCAAAGCTAATTCGAATTTGGAGGGCTTAGCCGGGGATTGGGGGTTAGGGGTTAGGGGTTTATAGGTTTAGGGTTTATGGGGTTAAATGGGTTATGGGTTAAGGGGTTATAGGTTTAGGGTTTAAGGGGTTAAATGGGTTAGGGGTTAAGGGGTTATAGGTTTAGGGTTTAGGGGGTTAAATGGGTTAGGGGTTTAGAGGTTTATGGTTTAGGGGGTTAAATGGGTTAGGGGTTAAGGGGTTATAGGTTTAGGGTTTAGGGGGTTAAATGGGTTAGGGGTTTAGGGGGTTAGGGGATTTAGCAGTTAAGGATTTTAGGGGTTAGAAGTTAGGGGCTAATGGGGTTAGGTTTTAGGGGTTAATGGTTTATAGGTTTAGGGTTTAAGGGGTTAGGGTTAAGGGTTTAAGGGGTTAGGGGTTCATGGTTTAAAGGTTTAGGGTTTAGGGGGTTAAGTGGGTTAGGGGTTAAGGGTTTAGGGGTTAGGGGTTAAGGGTTTAGAGGTTTATGGTTTAGGGGTTAAACAGGTTAGGGGTTTACTAGAGGTTTAGGGGGTTAAATGGGTTAGGGGTTGGGAATTAGTGTTTAAGGGGTTAGGGGTTAAGATGATAGTTTCATTGGTCTCTGTTTGTGCACATTTTAACCTTGCCAACAAGCTGGCAGAATTAACCCAATCGTAGGTCCCAATATGTCATGATATAGATTAACTCCAGATATATATGAGAAGGAATAATTATAAAGACATAGATTGATAGAGGTGGCGAGAAAAGGGGAGTCACAAGGGAGAGATGAAGATAAACTGAAGGAGAGGGGAGAGAAGGAATGAATCAGCTGAGAGAGAGAGAGGGAGAGGAGTGAGAGAGGTAGAGAAGGGTAAGAGAGGGAGATAGTGACACAAAGATGGAAGGGGGGTAGAAAGAAGGATAGAGGGAGGGATATAGCTGTGAGAGGATTGGAGGGTAGAGAGAGAGAGAGAGAGGGAGATTGGGGAAGAGAGAGGTCATTCCAGATGCTCTGAAAGTGTCAAGGCTTCAGCCAGGTCACAAATTAGCATGAAAACTGATACGGGTGCCCTTGAACGAAATGGCCCGACCCGAACGTGCCCGGTCAGGCGACCTTACACGGTGCGCCTAACCAAACGATGCCACAAGGGAGCAAACGAAAAACGGGCCACCCGAACATGCAAAAGGCACCCGGACAGTCACAACTTAGCAAAACTGATACGGGCGCCCTCGAACGAAACGGCTCGACCAAAACGCACTCAATCGGGCAACCTCACATGGCACAACACGACAGAACTGACCGAACGAATATCCCACAAGGGAGAAAACAGAAAACGGGCCTCCCGAACGTGCACAAGGCACCTGGGCGGTCACAACTTAGCAAAACTGATACGGGCGCCCTCGAGCAAAACGACCCGAACCGAACGTGCACAAGGGAGCAATCGAAAAACGGGCTACTCGAACGTGCACAAGGTACCCGGGCGGTCACAACTTATCAAACCTGATACGGGCGCCCTCGAACGAAACGGCCCGACCGGAACGCGCTCGGTTGGGCGACCTCACACGGCGCGACATGACATGCCTGAACGAACGTCGATGCCACAAGGGAGAAAACGGAAAACAGGCCACCCGAACATGCACAAGGCATCTGTGTGGTCACAGCTTAGCAAAACTGATACGGGCGCCCTCGAACAAAATGGCCCGACCCAAACGCGCCCAGTCAGGCGACCTCACACGGCACGACATGGCGCGCCCGACCGAACGATACCATAAGGGAGAAAATGGAAAATGGGTCGCCTGAACGTGCACAAGGCACCCGGGCGGTCACAACTTAGCAAATGTGACATGGGCGCCCTCTCACGAAATGACCTGACCTAGGCGCCCTTGGTCGTGCAGCATCACACGGCGCGCCCGGCCGCATGGAGGCACAAGGTAGCAAACGGAAAACAAGGTGCATGAACGTGCACAAGCTGGCACCTAGGCAGTCACAAGTTAGCAAATCTGACATGGATACCCTCGCACGTAACGGCCCGACCCGGGCGCCCTTGGTCGTGCGGCGTCATAAGGCGCGACACGGCGCGCCCGGCTGCACGGAGGCACAAGGTAGAAAATGGAAAATGTGCTGCCTGAACGTGCACAAGGCACCCGAGCGATCACAAGTTAGAAAATCTGACATTGACGCCCTTGCACGAAACGGCCAGACCCGGGTGCCCTTGGTCGTGCGGCATCACACGGCGCGACATGGCGCGCCTGACCGCACGGAGGCACAAGGTAGCCAACGATAAACGGGCCGCCTGAACATGCACAAGCTGGCACCCAGGTGGTCACAAGTTAGCAAATGTGACACAGTTTCCCTCAAACGAAACGGCCTGACCCAGGCGCCCTTGGTCGTGCGGCGTCACACGGCGTGACACAGCGCATCCGGCCGCACGGAGGCACAAGGTAGCAAACGGAAAATGGGCCGCCCGAACGTGTATAAGCTGGCTCCCGGGCGGTCACAAGTTAGAAAATGTGACACAGGTGCCCTCGCATGAAACAACCCGACCCAGGCGCCCTTGGTCGTGCGACATCACACGGCGCGCCCGGCCGCACGGAGGCACAAGGTAGCAAACGACAAACAGGCCGCTATAATGTGCACAAGTTGGCACCCAGGCGGTCACAAGTTAGAAAATCTGACACGAGCACCCTCGCACGAAACGACCTGACGCAGGTGCCCTTGGTCGTGAGGCGTCACACGCCGCGACATGGCGCACCCGGCCGCTCGGAGGAACAAGGTAGCAAACGGCAAATGGGCCACCCGAACGTGCAAATTAAGACATGCGAGTGGTCACAAGTTAACAAATCTGACATGGGCGCCCTCGCACGAAACGACCCGACCTGGGCGCCCTTGGTTTTGCAACATCACACGACGCGCCCGGCTGCCCAGAGACACAAGGTAGCAAACGGAAAATGGACCACCCGAATGTGCACATTAAGGCACCCGAGCGGTCACAAGTTAGAAAATCTGACACAGGTGCCCTCGCACGAAACGACCCGACCTGGGCGCCCTTGGTCGTGCGACGTCACATGGCACGACACAGCGCGCCTGGCCGCCCAGAGACACAAGGTAGCAAACGGAAAATGAGCCGCCTGAACATGCACAAGCTGGCTCCCGAGCAGTCACAAGTTAGCAAATGTGACACGGGCGCCCTCGCACGAAATGGCCAGACCCGGGCGCCCTTGGTCATGCAGCGTCACACGGCGCGCCCGGCCGCACAGAGGCACAAGGTAGAAAATGGAAAATGGGCCACCCGAACGTGCACAAGCTAGCACCCGGGCGGTCACAAGTTAGTAAATCTGGCACGGGCGCCCTCGCACGTAACGGCCCGACTCGGGCGCCCTTGGTCGTGCGATGTCACACAACGTGACACAGCGCACCCGGCCGCATGGAGGCATAAGGTAGCAAACGGCAAACAGGCTGCCCAAACGTGCACAAGCTAGCACCCGGGTGGTCACAAGTTAGCAAATGTGACACGGGCGCCCTTGCACGAAACGACCAGACCTGGGCGCCCTTAATGGTCGTACGACGTCAAACGACGCGACACGGCGTGCCCGGCCACACAGAGGCACAAGGTAGAAAACGATAAATGGGCTGCCCGAACGTGCACAAGCTGGCACCCGAGCGGTCACAAGTTAGCAAATGTGATATGGGCGCCCTCGCACGTAACGACCCGACCCGGGCACCCTTGGTCGTGCAGCGTCACACGGTGCGACACGGTGCGCTCGGCCGCACGGAGGCACAAGGTAGCAAACAGTAAACGGGCCACTTGAACATGCACAAGTTGGCACCCAGGCGGTCACAAGTTAGCAAATGTGACACAGGTGCCCTCACACGAAACGACTCGACCTAGGTGCCCTTGGTCATGTGGCGTCACACGGCGCAAAACGGCACGCCCGGCCGCACGGAGGCACAAGGTAGCAAACGGAAAATGGGCTGCCCGAACGTGCACAAGTTGGCACCCGGGTGGTCACAAGTTAGCAAATGTGACCGGGTGCCCTCGCACGAAACGACCAGACCCGGGCACCCTTGGTCGTGCAGCGTCACACGGCGTGACACGGCGCGCCCGACCGCATGGAGGCACAAGGTAGCAAACGGAAAACGGGCCGCCCGAACGTGCACAAGCTGGCACCTGGGTGGTCACAAGTTAGAAAATCTGACATGGGCGCCCTCGCACGTAACGGCCCGAACCGGGCGCCCTTGGTCGTGCGGCGTCACACGGCGCGCCTGGCCGCACGGAGGCACAAGGTAGAAAACGGAAAACGGGCCGCCCGAACGTGCACAACTTGGCACCCAAGTGGTCACAAGTTAGCAAATGTGACACGGGTGCCCTCGCACGAAATGGCCAGACCTAGGCGCCCTTAATGGTCGTGCGGCGTCACACGGAGCGACACGGTGCGCCCGGCCGCACGAAGGCACAACATAGCAAACGGTAAACGAGCCGCCCGAACGTGCACAAGCTGGCACCCGGGCGGTCACAAGTTAACAAATGTGACACGGGTGCCCTCGCACGAAACAGCCCGACCCAGGCGCCCTTGGTCGTGTGACGTCACAAGGCATGACATGGCGTGCCCGGCCGCACAGAGGCACAAGGTAGAAAACAGAAAACGGGCTGCCCGAACGTGCATAAGCTGGCACCCGAGTGGTCACAAGTTAGCAAATGTGACACGGGCACCCTCACATGAAACGGCCAGACCCGGGCGCCCTTGGTCATGCGGCGTCACACGGCGCGACACGGCGCGCCCGGCCGCACGGAGGCACAAGGTAGCAAATGGTAAACGGGTTGCCTAAACGTGCACAAGCTGGCACCTGGGCGGTCACAAGTTAACAAATGTGACACAGGTGCCCTCGCACAAAACGGCTCGACCTAGGTCCCCTTAGTCGTGCGGCATCACACGGCGGGACACGGTGCACCCGGTCGCACGGAGGCACAAGGTAGAAAATGACAAACGGGCCACTCAAACGTGCACAAGCTGGCGCCCGAGCGGTCACAAGTTAGCAAATTTGACACGAGCGCCCTCGCACGAAATAGCCCGACCCAGCGGCCTTGGTCGTGAGGTGTCACACGCCACGCCCAGCCGCCCGGAGGAACAAGGTAGCAAACGGAAAATAGGTCGCCCGAATGTGAAAATTAAGACACTCGGGCGGTCACAAGTTAGAAAATCTGACATGGGCGCCCTCGCATGAAACGGCCCGACCCGAGTGCCCTTGGTCGTGCGACGTCACACGGGGCGCCCAACTGCCCGGAGACACAAGGTAGCGAACAGAAAATGGGCTGCCCGAATGTGCACATTAAGGCACCCGGGAGGTCACAAGTTAGCAAATCTGACACAGGCACCCTCGCATGAAACAACCCGACCCAGGCGCCCTTGGTTGTGCGACGTCACATGGTGCGCCCGGCCGCCCGGAGACATAAGGTAGCAAATGGAAAACAGGCCACCCGAACGTGCAAATTAAGGCACCCGGGCGGTCACAAGTTAGCAAATTTGACACGGGTGCCCTCGCACGAAATGACCCGACCTGGGCGCCCTTGGTCATGCGGCGTCACACAGCGCGACACGGCGCGCCCGGCCGACCGGAGACATAAGGTAGCAAACGACAAACGGGCCATGTATGAAGATTTCATAGCTTAAAAATTTCCAGACGAGAAGATAGCCAAAATACCAAGCTGACCATGATTTGAGAAAGAATTCTAGAGCATACATAAACCCTAACTTCCTTAGAGCATATCTCTAAAAATATAACGAACAAAGATCTGACACTTGGACTAGATGTTCAAAAAAAATTATCCATAACATGGTCGAAGTTTCATGGCCTGCAACCTCACATAAAAATGTTATAGCAACAATGTTGAACTGATCCTAATTAATTCAAATAATATCAAATCATTGTTTACATATGTTGAAAGTCAGTCAGAGAGTGAATTAGAATCGACACATAGCCCAAACCGTCGCAATAGCGACGTTTCTGCCGAAACTGTCGCAATAGTGACACCTTTGCCTAAAATATCGCAATAGCGAAGATATCCTCAAACATCGCAATAGCGACACTTTCCTCAAACGTCGCAATAGCGACACTTTCCTCAAACTGTCGCAATAGCGACACTTTCCTCAAACTGTCGCAATAACGACGTTATTGCCGATACTGTCGCAATTTCGACGGATTCCTCCAAACGTCGCAATTGCGACACTTTTTCTAAGTGTCGGTATTGTGACACTTGTCTCTGAATGTCGGTATAGCGACAGTTTCGGGCAGGATTTGAAAAAGTTGAAAAAAATTGGGGAAATTTCCGACATTTGGTCAAAAGTGTCGGAACCAAGTGTCGGAATTTCCGCCAAATGTACTAGTGGAGAATGCAATGCATCACATGGGGGACACATTATGGACATGGCTCCATCCACCAACGAAGGTCATATGTGTCACATAATACGAAAAGTCATGAAGGTGCATTAAAAAACTCCAACAAATGTGCATTGTAACGTGGCTCCACCAATGAAGGTCATGGCATGGAGTTCGTAGTTTCATGGGAAGATGTGCATATGGTAATATGAAGGTTATGGAATATACATTTAAACACTAACGAAATGCATGAAGCTGCATTAAAAGCTACAACGAAAAGCTTGTATGTGGCTTCAACGAAGTTAGAAAGTCAACATTAAGTTTAGCAAAGTCATGGTTGTCAATAACCATTCTAAAACTTAGGATTAAGTTTGAAGCTATGGTCCAATAGTTTAATAATGCATAAGTTGTAATTATAAATGCGCTATCTCAAATTTATTTGAATAGCCAAAATTTGTTAAGTTGTTAAAACAACAAAACCCCAAAAATAACATTGTAAAGTGTATAAAGGAGGTGAATCACACCAACTTAAGGGAGCATCTTTGGGCAGCAAAGTGTGAAGTATTTGCAGCAGCAATTTGGCAAAGTGGCTTTGGAGAGCCAATTTAGAAATTTGTTTGAGGATTTGTTTTGGAGAGTTGAAAGTCTGTTCTTCCTCCATACAGTCAGAGCTCTTCTTGGCGTAGGTTGGTCATCATGAAGCCAAATTGGGCGCGGAGAAAGGTGACAGAAAGACAATTCAGAGATTTGTCTTTATACAAAATCCAATAGTGCATGCGTGCAATAGTCAGTTGGAAAAATTTGTGTACAAATAAATCTTCCATAGTTTTCCTAATCAGCGCTTGTTGTTGTAAGTTGGTCGTCGGAAAGACAAGTCAGAGAATTTTCATTTGACATAGTCCATCAGTGTTGAAGGACACTATTCAGTTGGAATCTCATTGTAAGAAAATTTGTAGTGCCTTCCTAATACAACGGTTTCTCAATTGAAAGTGGACCCAGAGACGCAGTCTAGGAGGGACGAATTCGGTCATCACATCATGTTTGAGTTTTTTTTCTTTGCTTTATGTTGATCTTTCAGTAATCAGTATGTGCAAGCTCTTCTAAAATTTATTTTCCCTTCAGTTCTTTGCACCTAGCACAATCCTAGTTATACATTCAATTCACTTGGTAAATAATCAATCCTACATTCAAATCATATATTTTGGTATCAGAGCAAGTTGAACTTTTATTAATAGGATTTTTGCCAGTGAATGTTGACTAGATCCAGGTTGTGACATGGAGAACGAAATTTTGAGGAGAAAAGCCCATAAATTGGAAAGCGAAAAATTCTTATCAAGTCGAAACAATGGGAAAGGGTACAAGACAAATATGCCTACAAGAATTGGAGGAGCATAATCAGCGATGTCAACAGGAGAATTATGCATTGTGACGCATGGTACAAGTGTTGAAAGAGGAGAAAAAACAATTGGAAGCAATGATTGAAGCTATGCAAGAAAGTCGATAGAGGAAAATTCCCTTTGCTCAAAGTCCATCTATCATGGAAAATGATGCAGTACCTCCTCTTCATCAATATGATGAAAATAAAATTTTTCCATCATATTCTTCAAAAACTCAATCAGTAGAAGAAGCCATTGGAACTTTCTCTACGCCTTCTGAGGAACTGTCGTACACCCCATAAATTCTTATAAATCAATCGGAAACAGAAGAGGACGAAGCTGCAAGTGATCGTGGAATTGGAGCCTTTGAAAAGCATACCAAGGGCATAGGTATGAGACTGAAGAGAAAGATGGGATATCGGTCAGGGAAAGGGCTTAGAAAAGATGGTCAAGGTAGATTCCATCTGATCTCAGTACAAGAAAGATCGAGATATGAAGTACTGAGATTCGATCAACTAACATGTGACTATTGCAGGAATAGGTCACATAGCGGATCGATGTTGGTCCCTTCATCCAGAAATTATGCCAAAGAAGTTGCAGGATCAAAAAAGTAAACAAAATAATTATATCAGTAGTGATTCAGAAGGTGAGTCCTTTAAACAAAACTTTATTATGCAAAGTATTCATAGGATATATCCATGTACCTTTTATGGGAGTAATGGCCATTGGGTAGCTGATTGCGGGAAACAAAAAAATTACAGTAAAAAGGTGTGTGCTATTAGAAGCAACCCACAAAAAGATGATGCAACTTTGCAAGTGAAGAAAATCCATGAAAGGACCTTGAAGCAGTCTAGGAAGGATTTAACATCATCAAGCCCGGAAAAGCCAAACAAAAGGACGACAGTGACAGAATCAGGTAAAGGAGTTTGTGCACAATGAAAATTTTCAGGACATTCAAAGAATGCATGTTCCATGCTACCTCGTGAAGCAACAACATCACATTCCACCAGAGGTAAATCAAGGAGTATAGACAAAGAAAAGTCAAAGTCTCCAGAGAAATCACGTACATGGAATTGGGCAGATTTCATGCCTTATGTATAGTTGTGTGTTTTTTTTTGTCGTCACATCAGTAGGCCTAGTTGAGTCAGTAAGATGAAAAATGCTTTTGATGCTGATGTAATAAATATGTTGAATTGTAATAAGACTTTTGGAGGTACAAAAGTTATTTTTTTTGGGAGGTGTGATCCATATGGATACATCAAGTCTATTCATAGTGGTCACTAATTGAATGTCGACCAGGAAGGTCGAAAGTGACAAAGAATAAATCTTCTTTGTTGGTCATCGAAGCAATGATGAGATGTTAGTTTCTTTTGTTCATGGTGTAAAATTGACCAAAGAGTATGTGATAGACTCTTGGCAAGTCTGATGAATTATTTAAGTCATGTTTGATTGTGTTAGTCATGCATGTAAGTGTGAAAGACTGTATTACAGGTTTGCGACAGATGTAGGTAACAGTTCGACATTTATGAATCTGAAGGACAAAGGTGAAGGAGAAGGCATTGTAACTTGATGAAGCTCGTGTGCAGACAAAGAATACATTTGGTATTCATACTTCCAGATGCAGATAAAAATTCGACAATTATGGCTCTGAAGGACAAAGGTGAAGGAGAAGGAAGTGTAGTCTATTGAATCACTTGCGTGCAGGAAAAAATTACAAAAGGTGTTTGTGCTCCTTGCGATAGATGTAGGTCAAAAAATGAAAGTTATTGGATCGGCGTGGAACCTAAACAAACACAAATATCTTGTCATTCTGAACCCAGTGCAATTCCTTTCATTGAAAACAGAGTTCGAATGAGGGAGAAACTTCAAGTCAAAGTTTCAGTGATGACGGGAGAAAAAGTCAAAGTTCTGAATGCTTGACAACTACTAGTCTCAAAATGTCATAAATCTGGCATCAAATGAAAGTGCTCGTTGCACTGGTTTTGGCAATACTAACGGTTCGGAAATTGACTTACGTATGAGGAATAAACTTCAAGTCAAAGTTTCAATGACGACGGAGAAAAGTAAAAGTATTGGACATCGACACGTGTCACACATTAATTCGTCAGTAAAATGGTAAAAAGGTAAAAGGTGAATTAGTTTGGTTAAAAAATGGGTGCATTGGGTTTCAAACCCTAGACCTAGACCTAGCATAAACCTATAAACCTATCTCACCACTCTACCATGTTAATTCATGTTATATTTATCCTATGTGCTAAAACCTAAGTATAAAGGCATATAATACACATGGTTAATAAAATGCATAAAAGGTTCAAATGCAACCAACGAGAATCCAATGCATCACGTGGGGGACCCATTATGGACGTGGCTCCATCCGGCAACGAGGGTCATATGTGTCACATAATACGAAAAGTCAGGAAGGTGCATTAAAAAACTCCAGCAAATGTGCATTGATACGTGGCACCACCAACGAAGGTCATGGCATGGAGTTCATAGTTTCAAGGGAAGATGTGCATATGGTAATATGAAGGTTATGGAATGTACAGTTAAACACCAACGAAATGCATGAAGGTGCATTAAAAGTTACAACGAAAATATTGTACGTGGCTTCAACGAAGTTCGAAAGTCAAACTTAAGTTTAGCGGAGTCATGGTTGTTAATAACCATTCGAAAACTTAGGATTAAGTTTGAAGGTATGGTGCAAAGTTTAACAATGCATAAGTTGTAATTATAAATGCACTATCTCGAATTTATTTGAATAGCCAAAATTTGTTAAGTTAAAACAACAGAACCCCAAAAATAACATTGTAAAGTGTATAAAAGAGGTGTATTACACCAACTTAAGGGAGCAGTTTTGGGCAACAAAGTGTGAAGTATTTATAGCAGCAATTTGGCAAAGCAGATTTGGAAAGTTGATTTAGAAAGTTGTTTGAGGAGCTGTTTTGGAGAGTTGAAAGTTAGTTCTTCCTCCATATGGTCAAAGCTTTTCTTGGTGTAGATTTGTCATTGTGAAGCCAAATTGGGCATAGAGACAGGCGACGGAAAGATAATTCAGAGAGCTATCTTTATACAGCGTCCAACATTGCCTGTGTTCAATAGTCAGTTGGGTAAATTTGTGTACAAATAAATCTTCCATAGTTTTTTCTAATCAACACTTGTTGTAAGCTGGTCGTCGGAAAGCCGAATCAAATAATTTTTGTTTGACAGAGTCCATGAGTGTTGAAGGACACTATTCAGTTGGAATCTCATTGTAAGAAAATTGTCATCGCCTTCTAATACAACGGTCACTCAATTAAAAGCGGACCCGAAGATGTAGTCTAGGAGGGACGAACTCCGTCATCACATCGTATTTGAGTTCATTTGCTTTGCTTTTTGTTGATCTTTCAGTACTCAGTATGTGTAAGCTATTCTAAAAGTTATTTTTCCTTCAGTTCTTTGCACCTAACACAATCCTAGTTATACATTCAATTCACTTGGTAAATAATCAATCCTACATTTAGATCACTAAACCTCAATCTTTTTCACAAAATATTAGGAACAATATTAGATGGTACCTACTCTACTTTTTCTGGGAGATTTATCATTTCAAAAGGCTATTAAAAGGAGACTCTTGAATGCATAGACCATAAACGCCAACATTAAACTTCAATCATGTTATTTTTTTATTTAGTAAGTTGGTTCATATTTAATACAAATGGACACATAGTTCATTCTAACTTGAGTCAAATGATACCACTGTGTTAATTTTATTGGTATTAGACACAATGGATAACATAATTGACTCCTTTGAAACCTTTATTTGCATCTAATCGTTTTTTAAAAGGTAAAATTTATGCAACTTAAATTCTTGAAACTCTTGTGCAACACTTATGATGTGAGGTTTGTAAAATTTTCTATAAAATATTCAAATTATATAAGTTACTTCAAATTTTTGGAAATGCAACTTATTTTATTAATTTTATTGTAAATGCAATTTAATTTATTAATTTATATTCAATTGTTTAATTGTTGGTTCTCAATAACAAAACAAATATAACATATTTGAAAATGCGCATAAATATACACTTTCGAGAACCTTTTAATCACTGAAAAACTAAAAAGTTTATTGTGAACCTAAGATTATGACATGTCTTTGATTAAAACTCGTCTTTTAATCATTTAAGAATCTAAATAAATTTTTTTTTTTAATATATATTATTGTAAAATGTTTTGATAGATAATAAATGTAGTTATTTCAATATTTTATTTAATAAAAAATTATGCATATTTATTTGAATATTTTATTTAATTTATATAATAATATTAATAAAAAATTTATGCACACCCAAAATGAAAAAGGACAAATAACACTACAAATAAAACAATTTATATATGCTTATAAAGTTGTGTAGATGGCTACTAATGGTATGTGAAAACATGGATTGTAGACAACTAGGTACTCACTACTCACTCGTTAACATTTCCAACATAGTGTAACAAAATAAGACCTTCTGCTTGGACTAGTACGTAAGGACAAGTGCTTGGATTAGTACGTAAGGATAAGTTTTTGGTGAAAATTTATGAGGAGAAAGAGTAGTTGAGTTTCTTTCCTTAATGGCTAGCAGCTCCAACATCATGTAAGTAGATCTTTATTCATTATGTTTGTCTTTTATTTATAATTATTTTTTAATTATATAATTGTTTATTTATTTAATATTTGTACCTAGTTCGTTGATAAGAAGTTTCATGGTAGGTTTCATCATGTAAATAGATTTTTATTCATTATGTTTTGTCTTTTATTATATAATCGTTTATTTATCAAGTTTTATGGTAAATTATATTAGGTAAGTAGATTCTCATTTATTATGTTTGTCTTTTATTATATAATATTTATTTATCAAATCATTTGTACCTAGTTCACTACAAAAAGTTTTTGGAATTTATGGGTAACTATTTAAGTTTTTTGAATTCATGGGTAACTATTTTGAGCTAACACTTGTAGGATATGATTTCCTCAAGTATCATAGCACAAATATAATCTCCAAACGATCTCATACTAAAATCCAATTACTATTGGATATATTAGGATGGAGACGTTTAATATATCCGCTCATTTATTTTCCTTGGAATTTATTAGACATGCTTTACATGTATATAATATTCACTTTGCATGTAGCAACATGACAAGGGTTCACAAGCTACCTTTTGAAGTGGGTCCCTTTGTGATAAAAATTTGAGATGCTGATGTGGTGATTGAAGGAATGTTGTCTTCTTTGAGGTTGCCTCAAGATGAAAAATGTCATTATGATCCTAAAGGCATTTTATAAAAATTAAGACTAGCAGAAGGATTGAAGGCATACTCTCATGTGCCTAGGCCAAATTTATCAATTTTGGTAAACAAATATATTTGGGAGGAAGTCTAGGTCATTATGAATGGATGTTCTTCCAATGTTTACAATCAACAAATTATTAAACAACAAGTTCCTGAAAGTAAACTACAAGTGCCAGTTCAAAAGACATAGGAGCAGGAAGAAGAAATGAATCAGATCCTAGAAATGATTAACATGGATCCTGTGAATAATGAGCCTTATGTTATTCATATTAAGGAGCAATCATTGATAGAAGAAGTTCCTTTGCCTATTGAAAGAGGAACTAAGGGACCTCAACCATAAATTCCATCATTGATGGAGATTGATGAAGAAACTCCTTTCTCCCCTGAGGATAAAAGGCAAAAGCTTGAAGAAGAGGACGAAGGTAACAACGAGGTCTCTTCTTAGTCAAATTTACAGATGCCTTTGAGAGACTAAATTTACAGAAGCATCCAAGGACTTGGGATTAGAATCTGATTTATATTAAACACTCCTATAACAGGGCCACAAAAACTTCCACCAGTAAGTCTACCCTTTCAATCTGTTTTGTATATTTTCCACCTTCACCTTTAGATATTTTATATGGACATACTAAAGCAAGGGAGGCATAAGCCTTGAGTGATGCGCTAAATGCAAAGAAGTTCATTGATATGACCAGACAGGGACACTTGTAGGTAGGTTCATGACACTAAAGAAATATTAGGAGAGATATAAGGATAGGCATGATCATCACACAATTGAAAATACTTTCAAAATAGGGGAAAAACTCTAGTTGCACCTAAATAAGGAAAGATCGCAAGGACTAGGGAAGAAAATTTAGTTGATCATAATCTCATTTTATTAGTAGTAAGTGTAAGATCTGTCATGGTGAGTTGACCATTGGAATATAAAAGGAGTTTCTATATAAACCATGAACTCATAGTGTCATGAACGCATCGACGATCTTTGAGCCGAGAGGCTCATTCTACAATCCAGTATGAGGGACATGTGTAAGTATGTCACGTCTTAAAAAAAAAACATAAATAATTTTCACTAATGTCAGCCAAAACAAAAACAAAAAAATAAAAATAAAAAATTAAATAACCATATAAATAAACAATTAAAAATGAAGTAATGCAACAATTAACTAAATTCGTTGATGTTTCATTTTCATTTGTCAAGTAATAAATAAATATTTAGACTTCTATGTTAAATAAAATTATTCTACAAGTGTGACGACTATATATATATAATTAATTAGAGGTAAAATATTAATTTCATAATATATAAAAAAAATTAAAAGAAAATATTTTAATGTCATATAGAATAGATATCCATATGAATTATGAGTAAAATATTTTAATATGAATGAATATTAATATATATTTAAAAATACATTAATAATAAAAAATCTATAAAAATAAAATTAATCACTGAAAAACTGAAAATTTTATCGTGAACCTAAGATTATGACATGTCTTTCATTAAAACTCGTCACTTAATCATTTAAGAATCTAAATAATTTGTTTTTTATAGTATATATATATTATTGTAAAATGTTTTGATAGATAATAAATGTAGTCATTTCAATATTTTATTTATTAAAAAATTATGCATATTTATTTTAATATTTAATTTAATTTATATATTAATATTAATAAAAAAATTATGCCCACCCAAAATGAAAAAAGATGCTTATAAAGTTGTGTAGATGGCTATTAATGGTATGTGAAAACATGGATTGTGGTCAACTAGGTGCTCACTAGTTAACATTTCCAACATAGTGTAACAAAATAAGACCTTCTGCTTGGATTAGTACTAAGGACAAATGCTTGGATTAGTACGCAAGGATAAGTTTTTGGTGAAAATTTATGAGGAGAAAGAGTAGTTGAGTTTCTTTCCTTAATGGCTAGCAGCTCCAACATCATGTAAGTAGATTTTTATTCATTATGTTTGTCTTTTATTTATAATTGTTTATTTATCTAATCATTTGTACTTAGTTCGTTGACAAGAAGTTTCGTGATAAGTTCCATCATGTAAATAGATTCTTATTCATTATGTTTGTCTTTTATTATATAATTATTTATTTATCAAGTTTTATGGTAGATTATATTTTGTAAGTAGATTCTCATTCATTATGTTTGTTTTTTTATTATATAATGTTTATTTATCAAATTATTTGTACTTAGTTTACTAACAAAAAGTTTTTGGAATTCATGGGTAATTATTTAAGTTTTTGGAATTCATGGGTAGCTATTTTGTAGAGCTAACACTTGTAGGATATGATTTCCTCAAGTATCATAGCACAAATATAATTTTCGAACAATTTCATACTAAAATCCAATTACCATTGAATATATTAGGATGAAGATGTTTAATATATCTGCTTATTTATTTTCCTTGGAATTTATTAGACATGCTTTACTTGTATATAATATTCACTTTGCATGTAGCAACAGGACAAGGGTTCACAAGCTACCTTTTGAAGTAGGTCCCTTTGTGATAAAAATTCGAGATGCTAATGTGGCGATTGAAGGAATGTTGTCTTCTTTGAGGTTGCCTCAAGATGAAAAATGTCATTATGATCCTAAAGGCATTTTATAAAAATTAAGACTAGTAGGAGAATTGAAGGCATACTCTCATGTGCCTAGGCTAAATTTATCAATTTTGGTAAACAAAGATATTTGGGAGGAAGTCTAGGTCATTATGAATGGATTTTCTTCCAATGTTTATAATCAACAAATTATTAAACAACAAGTTCCTGAAAGTAAACAACAAGTGCCAGTTCAAAAGACACAGGAGCAGGAGGAAGAAATGAATCAGATCCTAGAAATGATTAACATGGATCCTGTGAATGATGAGTCTTCTGTTATTCATATTAAGGAGCAATCATTGATAGAAGAAGTTCCTTTGCCTATTGAAAGAGGAACTAAGGGACCTCAACCAGAAATTCCATCATTGATGGAGATTGATGAAGAAACTCCTTTCTCCCCTGAGGATAAAAGGCGAAAGCTTGAAGAAGAGGAGGAAGGTAACAACGAGGTCTCTTCTCAGTCAAATTTACAGACGCCTTTGAGAGACTAAATTTACAGAAGCATCTAAGGACTTGGGATTAGAATCTGATTTATATTAAACACTCCTATAACAGGGCCGCCAAAACTTCTACCAGTAAGTCTACCCTTTCAATCTGTTTTGTATATTTTCCACCTTCACCTTTAGATATTTTATATGGACATACTAAAGCAAGGGAGGCATAAGCCTTGAGTGATGCGCTAAATGCAAAGAAGTTCATTGATAGGACCAGACAGGGACACATGTAGGTAGGTTCATGGGACACTAAAGAAATATTAGGAGAGATACAAGGATATGTATGATCATCACACAATTGAAAATACTTTCAAAATAGGGGAAAAAACTCTGGTTGCACATAAATAAGGAAATATCACAAGGACTATGGAAGAAAATGTAGTTGAGCATAACCTCATTTTATTAGTAGTAAGTTTAAGATCTTCCATGGCGAGCTGACCATTGGAATATAAAAGGATTTTCTATATAAACCATGAACTCATAGTGTCATGAATGCATCGTCGGTCTTTGAGCCAAGAGGCTCATTCTACAATCCAGTATGAGGGACATGTGTAAGTATGTCACATCCTCAAAAAAAAATATAAATAATTTTCACTAATGTCGGTGAAAACAAAAAAAAATAATCAAAAATTAAATAACCATATAAATAAACAATTAAAAATGAAGTGATGCGACAATTAACTAAGTTCATTGATGTTTCATTTTCACTTTTCAAGTAATAAATAAATATTTATATTTCTATTTTAAATAAAATTATTCTACAAGTGTGATGACTATATATATATATATAATTAATTAGAGGTAAAAATATTAATTTCATAATATATAAAAAAATTTAAAAGAAAATATTTTAATGTCATATAGAATAGATATACATGTGAATTATGAGTAAAATATTTTAATATGAATGAATATTAATATATATATTTAAAAATACATTAATAATAAAAAATTTATAACAATAAAACATCCAATTCGTGTTGATAAGATAAAATATCTGGATACACATGTTATATAATCTCTATAACATTCAAAAATACAATTTAAACAATAAAAAATTTACACTATTTTTTTCACTCTAAAATAAGTTTACACCTAAAGAAACTTGATCTCTCTCAGCTCATGTTAGATCCGTGATTAAAATAGATCTGTACTTGTATATATGTATCTTCATTCTTTACTACTAATACGTTACTAAAATAGACTTTGCTACTAAAATAAACTAATAATCAATTGAGAGCTCTCCTCTCTCTCCCACTTCTTCTAGGTTTTACTTTAGGTTAATGAACCTCCTTACTCGTTACTCATCGGCTGAGGATCATAAAATGATCCAATATGCTACTGAATAGGACTACTCCAAATGGATCATAGCACAAATATAATCTCCAAACAATCTCATACTAAAATCCAATTACCATTAAGTATATTAGGATGAAGATGTTTGATATATCCTTTCTCAGCTTTCAATATTGTTAAATTGGTGTGGAACGACATCCAACGAGTAAACCATTTATTTTGTTTTGTTTATTTTCAGAATAAAAATTTATGTCCTAGATATAATCTAATTCCATTTTTTTGTGGTTGTACTTGCTACGGCTAAATTTATAAAGTAAGCTTCTAGAAATATAAGAATGTCTTTTATCAAAACAATTGTGCTTTTAGCGTTTCAGTGAATAAAGCACAATCACAATTCAATAAATATTTATCCGGAGGGACTACCGCTGTGGGAAACACTGGTTTAAAATGGATTTAAAATGTATTTTTATTATTAATGAACCATTATGTATGTTGTTTTGTAACCATTTTTTTAGTTAGATTCAGGATTACTTTGATCCATATGAAATGAGGAGCTCTACATTTTTTTGGCAAATATAGAAGATACATATAAATGTGGCTAAAATAAATTAGTGTTTATTTCATTTAAAGTATGTTTAATTTTTAGGAGTAGTTTTTAAGTGTGATTTTTTGAAGTTGTTGTTGGATTTTTTGCTGGAATTACGTTAAAAAAATTGTGTCCAAATTTTGATTTGTGTTGTTTAAATTGCCTTTTTGACTTCATATATGGATTCAACACCCTCAAAAACCCCTTCAGCACTTTGATTGTGAAAATTTCACTTGTCAAATTTGTGATTTCAATGAACACATATCGGATTCTAGACAAATTAAAACAGAAAATAAACTGAAACACTTTCCAAAAATTTACACTTGAAAACTAGTTATTTTTAGAATATCTAGTTGTAGTTTATTATATGAATGGTAAATTGATTAATAGATTTTGTATTTATATTCATAAATACTTCTTAATTTGCATTAAGAGGTGTTCTACACTAAGTTTTCTATAATTCAACATAAAAGAGATGTTCATGTTAGATCATTATATATATATATATATATATATATATATATATATATATATATATATATGACTCAATTAAAATTAAAAGGACATATAAAATATAATTAAATTAATGAATATAATTACTAAACATATAATTATAAATAAGAATGTATGAAATATATAGAATATAAATAATAAGGATGTAATCTAACTACTAGAAGACATTGTGATTTATTGTTGTTTAAAATACACTTTTGAATGCATAAATAGATTCAAAACCTTGAAAACCTCTAAGGCATTCAACCTGAAAATAATCATTTAGTCTACTACTTATTAATTAGACTATGCTAATAATAAGTATAAAATAAAGTAAATTTTACCATAACATTTAAAATAGTAATTAATATTTGTAACCATTATATTTTAGAACTTTATATTGAAATTTAACTAATAAGCATATAAAAACATAATACTTATAATATACCCTTGGCATTTCTCTTTCACTTTTTCTTCACTTAATTAGCTAATAGATTCAAAAGAAATTATGAAGAGATGACTGAGAACCTATTTAGTACCGAGCTTATCAAGCATTGTAGTTCCCAAGACCTGATAATCTGTAATGAAATTAATAAGTGGCCAACCTCTTGCCAAATGACTTGTATTCATGGGTTGGGAAGTAGTGTTGTGGATTATGTGACATCTGACACCCATGTTCTCAACCATATTATAAAGTTTGACCTCCTAAATTACCACGATCCTAAATCTGACCATAGACCTTTATCCTTAACTCTAAATCTTGACATGCACACTAGCCACATGCAAAATAACTATGAGAGTCACACACACTCATTTTTATAGAAGTAAAATCAATTTTTTCTTAAAGGATTTAAAGAGTTATTTAGGTTTCCTAATGTAAAAATATAACTTTGATCACATCTACTACAATTTTACTACTACCATTAGCAAATTCTCTATCAAGGTGTCGTATAAAAAGAATAATATAACTTCCAACCTTGGTACGATAATGATTGTAAAATTTCTAGGAAAGTGATTAGAGATGCTCTAACGAAACTGCAAAGCTTGAAAATACAAGTATGTATAAATCTCTTCTAGAAAGGAGGAAAATGTCATATATTAATCAAAGGCGGGAGAATCTTCTTCAGCTTTCTAAAGTTGAGCTAAGAAAGTTTTGGTGGAATATACTTGTGCATAAAACAAAAGAAAATCATTTGATCCTCTTAAATAACTAGGATATATATCTTAAGAATCTTTATGACTCCTCGACATCATGGGAAACATCATAAACACTCTTATAAAGGAGGATAATTTTTCTTTGGAAGACGTGGAGTACGAGATTAAGAAACTCGCTAATGGGAAAGCTAAAGATATTGAAGGCTACCAAGCTGAAATTTTCAAAATGAGAAGGTCTATCCTCATCCCTCGTATTCACAAAATTCTCAATTTGGTAGTAAAGCACGACTTCCCTAAGGCTTAAACCCAAAGACTTATTGTGCCTATATTTAAAAGTGGGGATAAAAATGTTTCATCTAACTATAGGATCATTATGATAAGTCACATTTTACCCAAACTGTATGGGCTCATTTTGGAAAAGAATATTAGCCTTTCGCTTGAAAGATATGGTAAAAGAGCTAAAGGGAAAGCTGGTTTTAGGAGACATCACTCAACTACTGACCATCTTGTCACTCTTAGGATCATTGTCAAGGAGTGTGGCAATAGTAAAACTGATCTCTTTTTTTTTGTTGACTTTAGAAAATATTTTGACATAGTTCCATAAGACAAACTATGGCAAAGACCTGAAGAGATAATGGTTCCTCTCAATTTGAGGTTTGTCGTGATTTAGCTTTACGAGAATTTTGTTTCTAAACTTAAGACCATTGAGGGTGTCTCCTATCCCCTACCCTTTTTGGAATTTACATTTGTAACAACCCTCATGCAAATTCTATGTAATAAAGTTAAAATAATAACCATGGTTGATGGGACACATATTCCAAGCTAAATGTTGGGAAAAACATCCTAGTGCGGGTGTTCACATGGTTTATTATGGCTAAGGAAATTGGAAAAGAATATGGCTAAGGCATTAAAGAGGCAAAAAGAAATTTTGGCACATTTATTTATGAAATTAATGAAAATTAGGAGAAAAGGGAGATGAAAGGTCACATGTTGCATGTGAGGAGGAAATTAAAGGAAAATAATGGAAAATGAAGAAAATATTGGCCTCTTCTATAAAAAGGCTTATGAGGATCAGTTTGTACCTTTTGTCAATGCATTTTTGGAGCTGTGTGTGTGTGTGTTTCATACCCTTGGATACTTAGAGTTTTCTTGGAGCACTCTTGGAGAGTGTGGATACTTGGTGATTTGGAGCAAGAAGGCAAAGGAAGAGCAGGAAAGCACAAGTGGACATCGGGATTAGCAGTTATAGTGGGATTTAATTGCAGGTACCAAATTGCATGTATGTTTCCTCACTAGTTTTGGCATGCATGGTATATGCATGTGGATTTTCCTAGCCTTGCCATTTCCTAAAACCATGGTATTGTGGGTTTATTTCCATTGATTGTTTTCTAGTTGGTTCTAATGATTCCTTTAGTTGTTGGGTTGAGTTATTAGTTCCTAGAGCCTTGGTTGGACAAACACTTTGGTGCCCAACGAGCAATTGTTGGGTTGAGTTACTAGTCCTGGAGCCTTGGTTGGACAAACGCTTTGGATCCCTAATTGGCTTGAGTTACTAGTCTTGGAACCTTGGTTGGAAAAACTCTCTGGAGCTCGGGAATAGTTGGGGTTGAGTTACTAGTCCTGGATCCTTGGTTGGAACAAACACTCTGGAGCCCTAGAGCAGCTTTGGTGGAGACCAATCCATGATGGTTAGTGATGCCCAACCATGAGGGAATCACTAGTTTGGACTTGAGATGGTTTGGTCTCTAGAGCCCTGGTTTGGTGTTGATTTATGTGTTTGATAAAGTTCCACATTCATGCTTGGAATATGGCACAGGGGTGATTGGCTGAAGTGAGACTTGGCTCAGTCAACCTATGGTCGAGTGGAACGTGGAAGTCCCATCTTCGGTTGGTTTTTACATTCCGTAATGAAAAGCTCATTACTTTGGTATTCGGAATGCAAATGTATTGGTTTATGTATGGATTTATTTTTTGTTGTACCCGTTGTATTTATGTTGTTATTATGCTGGTTATAAGCATGTATTCGATCAGTGATAATGTAGGGCTCTATCTATGTTTTTACCTGTAAATGAATGCACAATGTATCTATGGTCAAATAGAGTGTATTTTAGCTTATGATGTAGGGGTGTAATGCTTATTAGCTATTCTCAGATAAGTAAGAGGCCCACATGTTTAAATTTGATGTTGATACCTGTATATGCAATGTTTGTGACATGTTTGAAGAAATGCATGTCATGGCCGGGAGGGGTCTAGATGAGTTCCTGATCTAAGTATGAATGTTAGTTTTTTTGTGCTAATTTCATTTTTAGATTTAAAATTTACTTGTTGATCTTATGCTTGATGTACAGGTTTCCTTGTTGCTTATGTGTGTCAAATAGGTAATTTAACTGAGTTTTTATGAGCAAATTCAAGACCATAAAGTATGAATTTAAAATTTTGAATAGCAGCAACATAAAGAACATCAAATCATCACAATTGATCCATTAAAACATAGTTTTGATGAAGGAGTTCACCCCTCCTGTGCTACATCTCCTTGGTCCAACTTCCATGGCTTGGGCCTCTGTATTAGATCAATAGTGAAAAAATTTCTATTTACATGCATCAAATGCTCTGAAACATACTCCAATGAGTTCATAATGTCGAAATCTATCAGAAACGATTATTCATTTACTCAATTTGGCCTTCAGTTGATCTAGGCATGGCCTTCCTTCCTGGTGGCCCTAAGCTTCAAAATTATTGAAAGTGCCAAAAACACCTGTAGAATTGCTCCTCTGCCTCTGAAAACCTATTCCAATGTGTTCAGAGGATGCCAATCTGCTAGGAATGACTCTTCTTGAGCCAAAATTGGTTGAAAATTTCTCAAGATATGGTCTATTAAAATTTTCCCTAGATTCTTCATCCAAATCTGGAGAAGACTCCAGATAAGCTCGACACATTTGGAAATTTCGTCGAATTTGGTGCAGTCCGCTAAAACTCTACCAACTTAACAGTGAATTAATTAATGCTAAACCTAGATTAAAAGGTGGATAAGGCCGAATTAAATGTGCACTAAACGCGTTTAGTTTGGGCGCTTGGTTAAGGTTATGTGGTAAAGTCATATGGGGAGGAGGGTTGGCCCCCTCCCTTCCGCCATCGGTGAATACAATGCAATTTAAATAAATTTTGGGCGCATAGATTTTAAAGGAACAAGTTCATGGCCCATTGGTAAAGCCGTGGTAATGTTTGGGGGAAGGTCATGGGTTCGACCCTGACCTCTGCCCCTATTCATATATTTCACACCACATTTAAACACACCATATTTAAATTATATGCTCTCCACCATACATTCGACTTTGGATTATGGTTGCTACAGGAATATATATAACCCAATGCCATATAACATTTAACCCAAGATATATTCAGACTATGGTTTATTATAACAGTACATAATTTAATAATAAAGTTTGGATTAATAATCAATAGATATATATATATATATATATAACCATATAAAATAATATATATATATCCAGCCTTACTAATTAAAAAATAATTCCAACACATAATAATTCATCATGAACCCAAATTCAACCTTAGGAGAACATTGGGAAATTTCACCTTCTCAAACCCAAACTGGTGAATCTTGTAGTGACGCTTGTCAGAGTCCCATTGGGAAAAAACTGAAGAATATTCCCTGCATCCTAACTAGGCTACCATGTCATCAACCTGTCATTGTTATGCAATTTTTTTTTTTAAATTCATGTTCTGAACGGCAGTCAACAGGCTATAACTTCTTCATCCGGAGTCAGTTTTAGACGAAATGAGATTCATTGGATTCCTGGTGATAGGACAGTTGCTGTCGTTTAGTTTCAAATCAATTCTAAGCACTTTCATGTTTGAGCTAAAATACTAAGCCTCTGATCCTTCCTCCCCACTATAATCCTTTTGGACCCCAAAAGCTCTTGGATTACTGATCATGTGGATGAGGGTACTATTCCCTTACCCTTCCAGTCTCTATCCACTGAAATTTTCCCATTTTCATCATTTAAATATTTTCACAAAAAGTTAATATTTTCCTTGATTCTTGCGACCTTCTCTTGCTGTTATTGACACCATCATGCTGCATTTTTTCTGAATTTGCAGAGTGACAAACCATTCTTGCAGAAAGCATCTTGTTCCTACCTTGGTCATTAATCAAAGGAAACTTAAAATTTGTCTCACCTTGCACACTGTCACCATGGCGATTCTTAACTGATCTCGCTTTGTACTTGCGTCGACTCTTGATCAAATACTTTTGCCATTGTCATGTACCTTTTGGAAACCAAAAACAAGCATTTGTGGAACCCATGCCTTCTTTTCCGAGTTGCTTTGTCGCTTTCTATTTGAACTTTGCACTCTCTTGCACTGGAATCTTGTTTCCAACACTGCTCAACGCTAATGTTGACTATTGCAAATGTTTTACATATTTTTCACCTTCTTTCAAAAACAACTTGTTAGAATCCTAAAACATATCATTACAAGCATAAACATTTTTTTGATAATTTTGATTCAAAACATCTCTGTGTTTGATCATCAACAATGTCAAATTATGACTTGCATTCAGTATCCTCTTCATTTCTCTTGCATGTATAAGAGACAAACTTGTCTTCTTCTTATGTGCTCTAATTATGTACTCAATACCATATTTAAACAAGTGATACTTATTCTCATGGTGATGAAATATTGCTTTCCTATCATACAGATAAGGAATTCCCAATACAATACCTGATATTTCAAGCGACACCACATCAAGTTCAACTTCATCAATAAATTTTGAATTGATGGCGAATCTTAGTAAGCACTTCCTTGTAACCTTGAATTTTTCATTCTTGCATATCCATCCCAAAGGATATGGTCTTGGATGTCTAATAGTTTCAAGGCCTAGCTGCTTAACCAATTCTTCGGAAATCAACTTAGCTTGTGACCCACTGTCAAAAAGTGTATCAATCTTGGTATGTTTAAAGACAACTCTAATACGGAAAAATTCTAATCTTACATCTTCATCATGAGTAACATTTGAAAATTTTGAAGAAATAGTGTTTGCAACATGTTTACCTTTCAAACCCATGGTTGTAATCTTTGTCTCATCTCCTAAATCTGACCCTAAGTCATGTTCAACTATAGCAACAATTTTACCCTTTTCTGTGGCTTTCATTTTGTTTGGCTTCAACTCTGGATGAAGTTGCCAACACTGGTCTTCATCATGGCTAGTATTTGAACAATTTTTGCATGTGAGTTTTTCCTTCTCTCTTTTTAGAGAGCTATTTCTTTTTCCTCTTCCATAAAACTTTCCCTTTCCTTTACCCTCACTTTTTCTTTTCTCATCTATGTTTTGTTTCCCTCTTACTTCTAAGTGTGTGGCTTGGACACAAACTTCATCTATGTTTTTGGGATTAAACATGATTATAGTGTGCCTAAGGTAACTATGAAAACCCCCAACATACTTTAACAAAGTTTCTTGAGAATATAAATTAATACCCAAAATAAGAGCTCTTCTCCTAAATTCATGAGTATAGTCTTGCACACTTTGCCCTTTCAACTGTCTAAAATTTTTCCAATCCATAATATCCTTTTGCATGTAAGCTAAGGGATATAATTTCATTTTAATGGTAGCAATAAAACTTGACCAAGACATAGATATCTTACCGTAGTTTTTAATCTCCTCTTGAGTCCTTGCTTCCCACCATACAAGTGTAGATCCTTCCATCCTCAAAAAATCCAATTGAATATTTATGTCATAATCATGAAGGTTATGAATCCTACAATACACCTCCAATTGACGTATCCAATTGTCCAATATTTTTACATTTACCTTGCCATTATACATTGGAAGCTCAAATTTGACATCAATTTTGAGTAAAGGTGTTTTTCCTTTTGTGGATTTTGAGTGAGTGTGAATGGTTTTTCTGGTGGAAGTGGAAGATGATGCTGATGGAGATGATGAGGATGATGAAGATGGTGGAGATGGAGGCGGCTTTCCTCCATTTCCATTTGAACTCTTCACTTCATCCTTCTTACCATATGAAGTTCCTTCTCCATGTGGAGGTTTAGAACCTTCTCCTGCCATCCCAACAGTAAATGCATAAAACATAATTTTAACCATCCTCTTTATGTCATGGAAGTCTCTCTTGACATCATCCTCTTCTGAATGTCCTTGAGTCTTTGAGTCCAACACCTGACATGATGGTTATGGATTCAAGCTCAACTTCTGATGCTTGTACCTCTTCAATCAACCCAGCTTCTTGTACAGCTTGTACCTCTTCAATCTTATGTTCTTGAGACAAAAATTGAGGTGCTTCAAGTGCAGCTATGAGTGGAATTTTGGGTGAAGATGATGCTCTTGTAGCTCTCCTTCTTCTAGTCCTAATATCAGGAATTGCAACCAACAATTTTCGTTCACCTTTCTGCAACTTTAACCTTGTCAGCATCATAAATTTGCAACCATTAAACTTGCACAAAACTCAAGAAAATAATATCAAGCAAATAACCTTGCCTTTCAACCAGAGCTCTTCAACTAGATTTGATACCAGTTTTATTTGATTATGAATGTTAGTTTTTTTGTGCTAATTTCATTTTCATATTTAAAATTTACTTTTTGATCTTATGCTTGATGTACAAGTTTCCTTGTTGCTTATGTGTGTCAAACAGGTAATTTAACTGAGTTTTTATGAGTTAATTCAAGAGCATAAAGTATAAATTTAAAATTTTGAACAACAACAACATAAATAACAACAAACCATCACAATTGATCCATTAAAACAAAGTTTTGATGAAGTATTTCACCCCTCCTAGGCTAAATCTCCTTGGTCTAGCTTCCATGTCTTGGGCCTCTGTATTAGCTCAATAGTGCAAAAATTGTTGTTTACATGCATAAAATTCACCTGAAACATACTCTAATGAGTTGATAATGTTTAAATCTATCAGAAATGACTATTCATTTACTCAATTTCCCCTTAAGCTGATCTAGGCATGGCTTTCCTTCCTAGTGGCCTTGAGCTTCAAAATTCTTCAAAGTGCCAAAAATTTTTGTAGAATCCTTCCTATGCCTTTGAACCTATTCCAATGTGTTTAGAGCATTCCAATCTACTAGGAATGACTATTCATGAGCCAAAATTGGTCTAAAATTGCTCAAGATATGTTCTATTAAATGTTTTCCTAGATTCCTCCTCCAAATTTGGATAAGAGTCTGTTGATCAGTGGTTGTCATTGATGTCAACCCAAGCAGCACCAGGGGCTAACCCAATATTGCATTGAAATTTTGACCTACGAAATTAATATTTTCTGGGTCAATAATTCTTTTGATGATTTCTACTTGCTGAGATGTTTTCATTGATATATGGCACGCCACGTAATTCTTCACGGTTTGAGAGATATTCATGTTTGAAGTTTATGACCCCATTTAGTGGGCTAAAACCCCATAGGGTTGTGGCATGGGTCATTGAAAAGTCATAATTAATATTTTTTAAGCTCCTAAAATCCCTCCCATGTTCACTTGTTGAAGCTCATCTCAACCCAAGCATTTATATAAATTGTGATCCTCATTTCCTCCTTATGTAAGGGATTTCTCCATTTGAAACAGGTCATCATGGAATTTGCACTCTAAATTTTTTTCTACGAAGGTGCAGAAGTTGAAATTTTTATGACGTGAAGCTAAAATCCTGAGGAAGTTTCTGCGAAAATTTCAGATCAAGGTACGCAATATTGTCGGAGATACGATCTGTGGAATTCAGTGTTTTTTCAGGCTCCTAAAATTCATCTCAAAGAAGTGACCTTGGTAAAATCGTCATAACTCTCTCTCTGAGTATCGGATTGGAATTCCGTAAAAAGTGGTAGATACGAAACATAATTTAGTTTGTTCTCTATCAATTTCAGAGCCAAATGAATAAATAGTGACACGTGGCACACCGTACAATTTCGCTCTGCTGAAACAGTACATAATTAGGGAATTGTGAGATATTGGGTATAACTCTCTCTTGAAGAATCCAAATTGGGTCAGACCTGTGGCATTGGAAAGATGACTCAGAGGACTACTAAAAGACCAAAAATCAGATATCGGGGATCTGAAATAATAGAGATACACCATATTCAATATCGAGCTCCTAGAAGGCAAATAAAAGGCTAGATCATGTATTGTCAAGGGCTGCAAAGGACCAGACTTTCTAGGGAAGCAAAGCAAAGCAAGGTGCAACAGAGGGTAGCATGACAAGAGCAGAAACCAAGGTACATAACAACAACAACAAGTTCATCACATGAATTCTTCAAGTGGGTAGCACTGCATATAATCATTGTAAAGGTATCATTGTACTAAGTCATTGTAAATACATTATCATACAAATTGTACTAGTGTCTATCTTCCAAGAGTTGAAGAGGTAGTGTCGGGTGGTCTAGGATCATATTTAGGTGGTCGTGTCATAGTTGGGGTTATTTTCTTGTGTGACTTCTTCTTCTACATCATTCTATATCATTGTAAAGTGGACCATTTTCCCTGGTATGAGAGTCCATTTTTCTTTTATTCTTCTACAGGGTGGTAGGGTGGTGCTAGGGTGAGTTGTAGCTCATTGGGTGTTGGGGCATCCATTCAGTTGACTACTGAAGAATCTCAAGCATTGGAGCATCCATTCAGTGGGAGATGGAGAAGAATGCTTTTCTAGATTCTAGGAAGTTGGAGCTTTATTTTCAATTGGAGTTGAATATTAAAGAATTATTAGAAAAGCACTAGGTGGGTTTTGTCCCGGAGTGGGTTTCCACCTTAAAAACTGTGTGCATTTGTGTTCCTTCTGTTTGCTGCTATCATTGTACAAACACTGATAATAATTGAAATTAACTAATGCTCTAATTGAAAGGAATACTGATTCACCCCCCCTCTCAGTATTTCCAACAATTGGAATGAGAGCTTGGTTCCTTCAATAGCAATTTAACAACTGGAAGGAGGTCATGGAGCATACCAAGAATGGTGTACCTCTGTTCAATGAAAATAATTATGCACTCTGGAAAGGAAGAATGGAGTTCTATCTCTTGGCACAAGGTTACAAAATATGGGACACTGTTCAAAATGGATTTACATCAACCACAGATGAACAAGGTAAGAATAATTTGGTAAATGATGCAAAAGCAAAGAATATTATTATCAATGGACTTATTGAATCTGCTTATCATAAGCTGTTGGGTTGTAAAACCACCAAAAATGTATGGGACAAGCTTGAGAATATATATGCAGGTGACTCAAATGTCAAAGAAGCAAAGCTTCAAATCTATAGATCAAAATTTGAGCAACTCAGAATGAAAGAAGATTGCAACATTTCTACGTACTTCCAATACGTTGATGAAATAACCAATACTCTGGGAGGATTGGAAGAGCCAGTTGATGAGAAGACTAATATACGAAATATTCTTAGAAACTTCAATTGAAAAGACATGCACCTGCAAGTGTGAAGAAAAGGGAGATGATGAAGAATGTCTTTCAGATGAAGAATATGCTTACTTCACGAGAAAACTAAAAATTGGTAAGGGAAAATTCAAAGGTAAACTTCCATTGATATGTTTCGGCTGTAATGAGGTTGGGCATTGCGCAGCAAAATTTCCAAACAGAAATGATGGAAACTCAAAAGGAAAGAAAGGCTTTAATAAATTCAACAATCAAGGATCCAAAAGGAACTTTCTCTCTAAATACGATAGCTCATCATCCGATGAAGACAATGACAATGAAGAAGAAGCCAATGAGAGAGTATTGTTTATGGCCAAGCACAATAAACAAGAGGTATCAAACAATGAAGAATAAGGATTGACCATAGAAGAATTTTATAAGGAATCAATCAAGCTTATAAAATATCTCAAGGCAGAGAAGATCCATTCCAATACTCTTGAAGAACAAGTTCAAGGTCTCAAAATTGAAGTTGAAGAACAAAAATGCATTGAAGAGTCACTGCAAAACAAGTTGGAAGAAAGAAACCAAGAAAGGGAAGAATTAGAAGCCGAAGTAGTCTCGCTGCGTGAGGAAATGAAGAAAGGAAAAACTATCCAAAACTATGCCACCAGCTCAAGGGCATTGGAAGAACTCATCAACGATCAACGATCTTACAACGACAGAACTGGCATCGGCTACAAAGAAGAAGAAGCAGGACCTTCTACAACAAAAAACAATGAACCTATGAGATCTGACATGCATGTAGACTTCACTGGAAAATATTCACAAGAACAGCCTTAGAAGAAAATTCCTCGACTAAAATTTCCATCTAGGTACCAACATATTTTTTATGGCTACTGTTATTCATGTGGAAAATTCGGTCATAAAGCTATAGAATGTCGCACGTACCCTAGGAACGAATACAATTACAGGAGATCTGTCAAATATGAACCTCCCAGGGCTCAGTGAAACATCAATAGATTTGAACATTTAAGAAATAATATTGAATGTTACAAATTTCAAAACTTTGGACACATAGCCAAAGACTGCATACTTGAAAATCCTCCAGATGAATCTTTGAAGCAACAGAACGAACGAACATGGAAGAAGAAGAAAACTGATAATTGTTCTCTCACTTTCAAGGCTCAAAACAACAAAGTTGTGTGGTATGTTGATAGTGGTTGCTCGATGCATATGACTAGAGATAGAAATAAATTTGTATCTCTGAAAGAGAAGAAGGATGGAACCGTGTCCTTTGGAAATGATGGATCTTCAAATGTTATAGGATCAAGTACTGTCACTCTCAGAAGCAAAGATGCTATAGCCAAGAATTATCTATTGGTTGAAAATATGAATCAAAATCTGCTCAGTGTTGGAAAAATGTGTGATCAAGGACACACAATACCATTCAACTCCACAAAATGTGAAATCAGGAAAGGCGTGTATGGTGAAATTGTGGCTACAGAAAGTCGAGCTCCAAACGACATATATGTTCTAGATGAAGCAACTAAAGCATGTCTAATAGCTAAAGAGGATGATATAATATTTGGTAGCAATGATGATCGACTAAGTAAGAAGTTTGCTACAAAGGTGCAAACTGATTTCGAGATGTATTTACTTGGTGAGCTGACATACTTCTTAGGGCTTCAAATATCTCAGCAAGAGAAAGGAATATTTATATGTCAAGCCAAGTACATCAAGGAAATTCTCAAGAAATTAAAAATTAAAGATTGCAAACCCATTCTTACTCCAATGGTAACATGTTGCAAATTAAGCATAGATGACTCATCTAAGGATGTGGATCAAAGGTTGTACAGATCTACGATTGGTAGTCTTATATATGTAACAACCTCTCGGCCAGATGTTATGCAAGTAGTTGGACAAGTAGCAAGATTCCAAGCAGCACCAAAAGAATCACATATTATTTCCATCAAAAGAATTCTTTGATATCTAAAGGGAACAACAGAATATGGCTTGTGGTATCCCAAGGGTAACAATATCATTATTCATTCCTTTATAGATGCAGATTGGGCAGGAAGTGTTGATGATCGTGAGAGTACTCGTGAAGCATTGGAATTTCTTCTTCAGAAGCTTGGGATTCTCCCAAGTTCTCATTAGATTTTCCTTATTCAGAATATAAAGGGGGAGTGGAAGTGTGTACAGGTCCACAAGATGGTTGTGTGTTAAGGGGAGTTACCCTTTGCCATTGATATCAAAGGGGGAGAGGATGTTGTAGGAAGAGGTTTCATGATCGTAGGAGGAGTACTTGTGTTGCCATCAATGCCAAAGGGGGAGATTGTTGATCAATGGTTGTCATTGATGTCAACCCAAGCAGCACCAGGGGCTAACCCAATATTGCATGGGAATTTTGACCTACTAAATTAATATATTCTGGGTCAATAATGCTTTTGATGGTTTCTACTTTTCGAGATGTTTCCATTGATATATGGCACGCCACGTAATTCTTCACGGTTTGAGAGATATTCATGTTTGAAGTTTATACCCCCAGTTAGTGGGCTAAAACCACATAGGGTTGTGGCATGGGTCATCGAAAAGTAATAATTAATATTTTTTAAGCTCCTAAAATCCCTCCCACGTTCACTTGCTGAAGCCCATCTCAACCTAAGCATTTATCTAAATTGTGATCCTCATTTCCTCCTTATGAAATGGATTTTGCCATATGAAATAGGTCATCGTGGAATTTGTGCTCTAAATTTTTTTCTACGAAGGTGCAGAAGTTGAAATTTTTATGAGGCGAAGCTGAAATCTTGAGGAAGCTTATGTGCGAATTTCAGATCAAGTTACGCAATACTATCAGAGATATGATCTGTGGAAGTCAGTGTTTTTGTAGGCTCCTGAAATTCATCTCAAAGAAGTGACCTTGGTAAAATCATGATAACTCTCTCTCTGAGTATCGGATTCGGATTCCATAAAAAGTGGAAGATAATAAATAGACTATAGTTTTCACTCTATCAATTTTAGAGCGAAAAGAAGAAACAATGACACATGGCACACTGTACAAGTTCGCTCTGCTGAAACAGTCCATAATTAGGGCATTGTGAGATATTGGGTATAACTCTCTATTGAAGAATCCAAATTGGGTCAGTCCTATGGCATTGGAAAGACGACTCAGAGGACTACTACAGGACCAAAAATCATACATTGGGGATCTGAAATAACAGAGATACACCAGATTCAATATCGAGCTCCTAGAAGGCAAAAAAAAAGCTAGATCATGTGTTGTCAAGGGCTGCAAAGGACCAGACTTTCTAGGGAAGCAAAGCAAAGCAACGTGTAGCAGAGGGTAGCATGACAAGAGAAAAAACCAAGGTACATAACAATAGCAAGAAGTTCATCACATGAAGTCTTCAAGTGGGTAGCACTGCATACAATCATTATAAAGGTATTATTGTACTATTTCATTGTAAATACATTATTATACAAATTGTACTAGTGTCTATCTTCCAAGAGTTGAAGAGGTAGTGTCGGGTGGTCTAGGATCATATTTAGGTGGTTGTGTCATAGTTGGGGTTATGTTCTAGTGTGTCTTATTCTTCTACATCATTCTATATCATTTTAAAGTGGACCACTTTCCTTGGTACGGGAGTCCATTTTTCTTTTATTCTTCTACAGGGTGGTAGGGTGGTGCTAGGGTGAGTTGTAGCTCATTGGGTGTTGGGGCATCCGTTCAGTTGACTACTGAAGAATCTCGGGCGTTGGAGCGTCCATCCAGTGGGAGCTGGAGAAGAATTTTTTTCTAGATTCTAGGAAGTTGGAGCTTTATTTTCAATTGGAGTTGAATATTAAAGAATTATTAGAAAAACATTAGGTGGTTTTTTGGTCTCTTGAGTGGGTTTCCACCTTAAAAAATGTGTGCATTTGTGTTCCTTTTGTTTTCTGCTATCATTGTACAAACACTAATAATAATTGAAGATTAACTAATGCTCTAATTGAAAGGAATACTGATTCACCCTCCCTTTCAGTAGTTCTAACAGAGTCCAGATAAGCCCGATAAATTTAGAAATTCCCCTGAATTTGGTGCAGTACACTAAAACTCCGCCAACTTAACAGTGAGTTAATTAATACTAAACTCGGATTAAAATGTGGATAAGGATGAATTAAATATGCACTAAGTGTGTTTAGTTTGGGCACTTGGTTAAGGTTATGTGGTAAAGTCATATGGGGAGGAGGGTTGGCCCCCTCCCTTCCACCATCAGTGATTACAGTGCAATTTAAATCAATTTTGGGTTCATATCTTTTCAAGGAACAAGGTTGTGGCCCATCGGTAAAGCCATGGTAATGTTTGGGGGGAGGTCATGGGTTAGACCGTGACCTCCGCCCCTATTCATACATTTTCCACCACATTGAAAGGCGCCATATTTAAATTATATGCGCTCCACCATACATTCAACTTTGGAATATGGTTGCCACTGGAATATATATATAACCCAGTGCCATATAACATTTAAGCCAAGGTATACATGGACTATAGGTTATTATAACCATGCAGAATTTAATAATAAAGTTTGGATTAATAATATATATATATATATATCCAACCTTAATAATTAAAAAATAATTCGAACTCATAATAATTCATCATGAACCCAAATTTAACTTTAAGAGAACATTGGGAAATTTGACCTTCTCAAACCCACACTGGCGAATCCTGTAGTGACACTTATCATAGTCCCATTGGGAAAAATCTGAATAATATTCCCTGCATGTCGAATGAACTTCCATGCCATCAACATGTTACTGTTCTGCATTTTTTTTTTAAAATTACCTATTTTGAATGGCGGCCATCAGGCTATAACTTCTTCATCTGGAGTTGGTATTCGATGAAACGAGTTGCGTTGGATTCCTGGCGATGGGTTGGTCACTGTCATTTAGTTTCCAATCAATTCTGAGCACTTTCATTTTTGAGCTAAAATACTGAGCCTTTGATCAATTCCTGATGATGTGATTTCTTTCATACATTTTTTATAATGTTATTTGTCATCTCCTAAGGTTTCATGAAGTTTTGGGCAGTGACCTAGGCTTTCGTGCTAAAAAGGTGACACAAATCCCAAAGTTGCAGGCACAAAAATGACTTTTTGGGGCCCTGGTCGTGACCTTTCCTTGGCATGCCCGCGGCTAAGGCTCAAAAGGGTCAAAAATTAGTTCCCCCTCAGGGTTCAGGGGTCTGGGAGGTTGGGTTACCTCCTAGAGGTATTTTTGTTGCTAAGTAAAGTATGTTTATCATGTTTCCATCGGTTCCACTTCCTTAAGGTTATCTAGGAGGTTGAATCTCACATTAGTAGCCTCTCGCCACATGTTTACCCCATATGCTAGTTACTTGGGTAGATGTAAGAAGAGTGTGTTACAAATTTGTATCAGAGCATGGTTCAACCCTTGGACTGGATGGGCGGTGTGTTGGTCATGATTTTGTTGATTTCTTATGTGTTTCTTATACCTATGGTGTATGTGTTGGCCATGGTGGTGGTGGTGTCACCATTGGAGGACTGATGGTGTCGTTGTCAGCATGTGGTCATGTGTGTCTGACTTATTATGTTTTTTTCATGTTTTTGTATTGTGCATGCACATTAGCTTACATATTGTTACATGTTGCATATGCATTTCTTGTTTATGCTAGGTCACATATTGGTCATTCTTGTGTAGTGTCCATGTATGTTTTCTTGTGTGATGTTATGTTGCACATGCATTAGTCATTCACGCTTTGTTACATGTCACGTATGCTTGTGTATGGTCCGTTGCTTGTGATGGTGTGTGGTCAAGTTGCATTGGTATGGTTATGCATTAGGTCATGTTGTGTAATTGGTATGGTTATGCATCCATGATTGGACTTCAGCTAGAATGATAGTTATGTGCTAATATACCATCTGTTATAAGTTTATATGTTGTTATGATTATGTATATACATGTATTTCGTTGATTGGTTGATCTTGCAGGATGTATCCTCCCCAAACTACACTAAGGTACGTTGGTTTATCTATGAATTGGTTTAGATGACATATTGTACATTGCAGGAAGAAATTAAAGATGAATAGTAGAATGGTAGACTACAGAGATTCTCCATATGACTCGTATGAGTAGCATGGTGTTGGACATTCATCTAACTTAGAAGATACACTAAGGAGCCTAAAGGAAGAAATAAGGAGTTGTAAGGCAGACAATGATAAACTTATACAGGCACAGGAAAAGAAAGCAAAGGTTAATGCATCCATTCTTCACAGTTTGTCAGAGTTTCAAAAACAAGGCCACTTAGGATTTATCTATGGGCAGGAGGATGGGACCAATGGAGCATATGGTATTATGTGTCCCAGTGGTTACAGGTCGAATAGGGATGACACAGTTAAAGATGGCAGATTGTTGGACACTCTAGATAGGAGAGGTGACAGGCACAGGTATCATTCTAGTTCCGGTTCAGATAGACATCATGATCGTCATCGGTATCACCCTTACAAGAGGAGTAACAGGGGCTATTTTTCATATGAGTTTAAAAAGGAAAAACCACCTACATTTTACGGAGAGATGAAGAAACCACAAGATGAAAAGACATGGTTGATTGGCATGAAGAAGTTTTTCATATTTCATGATTACTCAGAAAATATGAAAGCTAGGATAGCTACATTCAACCTCAGAGCTAGAGTGGACATTTGGTGGGAAGATGTGAAGAACGTTAGAGATATTTATGAGGAAGAGTTGACTTGGAGTGAGTTCGAAAGGCTTTTATGGAAGAAGATAATACGATGACAGGGAAAAGGATTTTTATGAGTTGAAGATGGGTTCGATGACAGATGAGGAGTATACTAATAGGTTCTTAAAGTTACTGAGATATGTGTATTACCTCAAGGAATAGAAGGCCAAGATTTAGAGATTTATTAGTGGGTTGTCGATTGCATTCAGAGATAGGATTGAGTTCAATGAGCCTAGATAATTAGAGGAGTCCATCTGAAAAATAAAACATTGTTATGAATAACCAAAGCACATATCAGAAACCAAGCCAGATTAGAAAGGTAATGAGAGGAACAAAGGTAAATGGGACAAGGAGCGAGCAAGGCCTCAAGATACAGGTAACAAGGATAATGTTTCCCAACCTTATAAGATCAATACATCTGGTAGAGGACAAGGATTCTGATCAGAGGAACAAAATAAGAATGAGAATAGAGAGCCAGTGAGGTGTTGGACTTGTGGAGGAGATCACCATAGGAGGGATTGTCCACAATATCAGGGTGGTAGGCTAAATATATAAAATGCACATGAGTCACAGACATTGGGAGATGTTGGGCATAACATTCCTCGGATTTATGCAGTTGTGGACAACATGTCAGCAGATCATCAGGCTTCTATCATTCATATGGACGGTAAGATTTTTGATCAAGTTGTTTCCATTTTGATTGAACCTGGAGCTAACTATAGTTATATTAATCCTGACTTGGTGGATAATTGTGGTTTGAGTAAGGAAATACATGCAGAATCTTGGTTAGTGCAGTTGGCCATAGGTACGAATAAAATAGTTCACCATTCTGTAAGAGCTTGTGCATTTGAGTTAAATGTTATGCCTATAGAAACGAACTTGAACATATTTCCTTTGGGATCATATAGTATACTATTGGGTATATATTGGCTATACCTTCACAGGACCAAGGTAGACTGCTATGACAAATTTATTGAATTCTTGGATGACAATGGGGAGCTAAGAGTCTTACAGGGAAAGAATAGATCCACGTTAGTTAGGATGGTGACAACCATGCAGGCCAAGCGCAGTTGTAGGAAAGGGTGTATACTATTTGTAGTTCATATCTCTAGTGACAAAGGTAAGGAAGTTGAGGATGTAGATGTTTTGAGCAAGTATCCAGTTTTGCGTACTTTCAAGATGTGTTTCCACAAGATATTTCAGAGTTTCCACCCCACAGGGAAGTAGAATTTTCTATTGATTTGATGCCAGGGGAAGCTCCAACATCAAAGGCACCTTACAGTATGAACACACATGAGTTGGTGGAATTGAAGTTGCAGTTGAAAGAGATGCTTAACAAATGATACATGAGGTCAAGTGTCTCGCCATGGGGTGCACTGGTCATTAGAGAACTTTTGACGTCTAAAATAGGCCTCCTAAGAAAAATGTACAACCAAAATATACTTTATAAGAACAAATAGGATTCAATATGATGATGTCAACCATGTGGGATGATTCACCATTTTTGCGGTGAAAAAGTACAAAGATTAAAAAATAGTAAAATAATAAAACTACTTTTTCAACTTGTATTTTAAACTTATATCCCTAAGGGTTTGCTCAAATTTCGAGCGGGAGTATTCGTTTGATGCAAAATTTTATTCCTCATCCAAGGAGCAACCATGTTGCATACTTTCGATGGACCCTACTACATGAAAAATGAGAAATACATGAAAAAATGTGATTGCAATCACGTTTTTCATGTATTTCCTATTTTTCGTGTAGTAGGGTCCATCGAAAGTATACAACATTGGTACTCTTTGGATGAGGAATCAAATTATTCATCCAACAAGTTTTCCCGTTAGAAATTTGAGTAAATCCATAGAGAGATAAATTGAAAATATGAGTTGAAAAAGTAGTTTTTATTTTTTCCCTCTAAAATTTAATGATGTAATGTAATATTATTTTATAATTTCCTTAGGAGGCCCATTTTAGACCTCAAAATTCTCCTAATGGTTGTTCGTGAAGAATAAATATGGCACTCTTAGACTATGCATTGACTACAAGCAATTGAACAAAGTGACCATCAGGAACAACTACCCATTACCGAGGATTGATGATTTTTTCGATCAGCTGAAGGGAGCAGAAAATTTCTCTAAGATCGACTTGAGATCGAGTTATCATTAGATACGCATCAAAGAGCAAGAAATCTACAAGACCCCATTGATGACCAGGTACGGAAATTATGAGTTTATTGTAGGTCCATTCAGTTTAACTAATGCCCTAGCTACATTTATGTGTTTGATGAATAGTGTGTTGCATCCTTATTTTGACAAGTTTCTGATTGTGTTTATTGATGACATATTGGTGTATTATAAAAATGAGGAAGAGCATGTCAAGCATTTGGCAGCAGTGTTGAGGTTGTTGAGAGAGCATCAGTTGTATGCTAAGATCATCAAATTAAATTCCTTCTAGATGAAGGTACACTACTTGGGACATGTTGTCTCCAAGTAGGGAATTGCAATAGATGCAGAAAATATAAGGGCCATCATAGAGTGAGTAGATCCTAAGAGTGTAGATGAGGTGAGATCATTCATGGGATTGACAGGTTATTACAGGAGTTTCATCATGAACTTCTCACAAATTTCTTATTTGATTACATCATTGCAGAGGAATGGTAAGAAGTTTGATTGAACAAAGGAATGTGAGGCTAGTTTTGATCATCTTAATCAGTTTTTGACACATGATCTCGCGTTAAATATTGCAAATCCAGAAAAGGAGTTTTTAGTGTGTACAGATGCTTGCAAGAGAGGACTTGGTGGATTCCTTATGCAAGATGGACAGGTGGTGTGCTATGAGTCACGAAAACTGAATGAGCATGAACAGAACTACCTGACACATGATATTGAGCTAGCAATGATTATACATGCACTGAAGATGTAGATGCACCATCTTCTTGGTAGGAGGTTTGTACTGATGACTGATCACATTGGGTTGAGGTAATTATTTGACCACCCGAATCTAAACATTAGGCAGGCTAGTTGGTTGGCCACGATTAGTGATTTTGAATTCGAAATCACGTACATCAAGGGAAATGAAAATAGGGTCGTAGATGCTCTTAGTAGGAAGGTACAGGTAAATAATATAGCAGTTAAGAGATCCTATTGGATAGAATTACATGATAAGATCTTGCAGGCAGGTCATCTGGATCATAGATATATGGAGATTATGCACAGATTGTAGCAAAGTACAAGTACAGGTACATGATTTTTATAGGTATAGGTGGTATTACAGGTATAGGTACAGGTACCGGTACGAGTCCAGGTGTACAGGATTTGGACTACCATCTCACAGCAGATGGATTGGTTAGATTTAGTTACAGGATATATGTATCAGACAGTAGTGAGCTTAAGAAGGTGATCTTGAGGGAGTTTCATGGGAAACCATATTCGGGTCACCCAGGCTACTAGAATACTTTGACTACAGTGAAGATATTATACTATTGGCCGAATCTGAAGAGGGGTGTGGCAGAGTTTATAGCTAGATGTTTGGATTGTCAAATGGTTAAGGTAAAGTGTAAGCATCCAAGTGGATTAATACAATCGATTGTGATTCCAGAGTGGAAATGGGAAGTCATTTCATGGACTTCATCACAGGTTTTCCTAAGACAGCTAGACAACATGATTTTGTCAGGGTTTTGGTGGAAAGGTTGACAAAGGTTGCACATTTCATTCCAGTGAATACTACATACTCAACGAATGATGTAGCACAAGTGTTTATGAGAGACATAGTCAAACTTCCTGGTGTTCTGAAGAAGATTGTGTCTGACAGGGATGCAAAGTTCAATTCCAAGTTTTGGAAGGAATTGTTTGCAGGTTTGGGCATCGACTTGGCCTTCAGCATAGCTTATCATTCACAGACAGATGGAAAGACTGAGAAGGTCAACAGGATGTTGGAGGATATGTTGAGGATTTATGTGATGCATTAATGAAACAAGTGGGAAGAGATTCTTCCACCGGCAGAGTTCACCTACAATAACAGTATCAGGAGTAATTGAGGATGAGTCAATTTGAGGTTGTATGGATGGATTTGAAACACTCCTATTAGTTGGAGTCATTCGGTTAACAGGGTATTTATTGGACCAGATATGTTGGAAGAAATGGAATAGGAAATGAAGGTGATCAAGAATAACTTGAAATCAACGTAGGATAGGAAGAAAATTTATGTAGATAAGAACAGGGTGTTCAAGTAGTTTCAGGTTGGGGATCAGGTGTAATTGTGTATCAAGCCCAAGAAGAGATCATTGCATATTATATCACGTGCCAAGATGGCACCAAGGTTTTGTGGACCCTTCAGGATCATTGAGAGGATTGGACCGGTGGCCTATCGACTTGCACTGCCTTCCATGACAAAATCCCATGATGTTTTTCATATATCATTTCTTAAGAAATATGTTAAATATGTTTATCATGTTATTGACTGGTTTGTATTGCATGTGGAGCCAGAAGGAGATTTCCAGCCAGAACCGTAATGCATTTTGTAGAAAAATATGCTTATGCTCCGGAATTGAGAAATCGAGCAAGTTAAAGTGCAATGGAAGCACTTTGGGCCTAATGAAGCTACATGGGAGATGGCGGATCAGATGTGGGCTATGTATCCTTCCTTATTTTCCAATTGAATCAAAGCAGTTTTGGTGTGATGTTGGGTTTTTTTAGCATATGTTTTGGCAATGTTTTCATATATGTTTTCATGTGATGGTTGGATGTATGTACATATGTATATGGATGTAAATACCGTCATGAGTTATGTTATACATCTCCAATAAGCAGTATGGTGTCATGTCATTATAGTTGTCATGTTGGTTTTCTTTTCAGCAGGGTGATCATTGTAAATACTACATCGATCTATGTTATAAAGATCCATGAACAATATGTTTTCTTTTTAGCGGTATTTCTGAGGTATATTTTTGATTGAACACTAAGGACAGTGTTCCCAAGGGGGAGGATTCTGTAACATCCCTGATGAAAATTCTATGTAATAAAGTTAAAATAATAACCATGGTTGATGGGACACATATTCCAAGCTGAATGTTGGGAAAAAGATCCTAGTGCAGTTGTTCACATGGTTTATTATGGCCAAGGAAATTGGAAAAGGCTATGGCTAAAGCATTAAAGAGGAATTTTTTTTTTTTGGCACATTTATTTATGAAAATAATGGAAATTAGGGGAAAAGGGAGATGAAAGGTCACATTTTGCATGTGAGGAGGAAAATGAAGGAAAATAATGGAAAATTAAGAAAGTAGCGGTCTCTCCTATAAACAGGCTTCTGAGGATCAGTTGGTACCTTTTGTCAGTGCATTTTTGGAGCTCTCTCATTATTCTCTCTCTCTCTCTCTCTCATAATCTTGGATACCTACATTTTTGTTGGAGAACTCTTGGAGAGAGTGGATACTTGGTTATTTGGAGAAAGAAGGCAAAGGAAGAGTAGGAAAACGAAAGTGGACATCATGATCAACAGCTACAATGGGATTTGATTGTAGGTACCGAGTTGCATGTATGTTTTCCTCGCTAGTTTTGGAATGCATGGTGCATGCATGTGGATTTTCCTAGCCTTTCCATTTCCTAGACAACCATGGTATTGTGGGTTTATTTCCATTGATTGTTTTATGTTTGGTACTCATTATTCCTTTAGCTATTGGATTGAGTTATTAGTTCCTAGAGCCTTGGTTGAAAAAACACTCTGGAGCCTAGTGGATAGTTGTTGGGTTGAGTTACTAGTCCTGGAGCCTTGGTTGGACAAACGCTCTAGAACCCGGGAACAGCTGGGGTTGATTTACTATTCATGTAGCCTTGGTTGGAACAAAAACTCTAGAGCCTTGGAGAGTCTTGGGTGGAGACCAATCAATGATGGTTATTGATGTTCGATCGTGAGGTGGAATCACTAGTTTGGGGTTGAGACAGTTTCGTCTCTAGAGTCCCGGTTTGGTGTTGATTGATGTGTTTGATAAAGTCCCACATTCATGCTTGGAATATGGAACGGGGGTGATTGGCTAAAGTGAGACTTGGCTCAGCCAATCTATGGTCGGGTGGAATGTGGAAGTCCCATCTCCAGTTGGTTTTTACATTAAGTAATGAAGAGATCATTCCTCTTTTATTCGGTATGAAAATGTATTGGTTTATGTATGGATTTATTTGGTTGTGTACCCATTATATTTTTGTTGTTTTTATGTTGGTTATAAGCATGTATTCTATCAATGGTGATGTTTGGCTCTATCTATGTTTTTACTTGTAAATGGATACACAATGTATCTATGGTCAAATAGACAGTATTGTAGCTTATGATGTAGGGGAGCAATGCTTCTTATCTATTCTCAGATAAGTAAGAGACCCCCATGTTTAAATATGTTGTTTATACATGTAGATGAAATGTTTCTAACATGTTTGAAAAAATTCTTGTCATGGACGAGAGGCGTGTAGATGATTTCCTAATGATGTGATTGCTTTTGTACCTTTGTTCTAATGTTATTTATAATCTCCTAAGGTTTTATGAAGTTCTGGGCAGTGACCTGGGCTCTGGGGCTGGAAAGGTGGCACAAATCCTGGAGTTTCAAGCACAGAACTGATTTTTTTGGGCCATGGTCGCGACCTTTCCTTGGCATGCCCGTGGCTATAGGATTATAGCTTCTACCTTGCCCTTAAATGCTCATGTCTAAGGCTCAAAAGGGTCAAAAATCAATACTCCCTTAGGGTTCAGGGGTCTAGGAGGTTGGGTTACCTCCTGGAGGTGTTGTTGATGTTGTGTAAGGTATGTTTGTCATGTTTCTATCGGTTCCACATCCTTAAGGTCATCTAGGAGGTTGAATCTCATATTAGTAGCCTATTTCCGCATGTTTACTCTGGTTGGTCGGTTACTTGGGTAGATGTGGGAAGAGAGTCTTACAACATTCATAAGATAGAAGAGTGTTTGGAAGATGTTTGATGTGATGGCCCCAAACTCAATGGTATGGTCATTACTCTTCTCCTTTATGCTAACGATATCATTATTCTAGCTATAAGACACAATGATCTTAATAAACAGTGTAAGATCCTCCGGGATTACTGCTCTAAGATGGATATGACTATTAATACCAATAAGACTAAAGTCATGATACTCAAATGCAAATATATCAACCATGATAATTTCATCTATGATAACAATTACTTGGACCAGGTTTCTTCATACAAATATTTAGGTATTGACATTCATCATCATCTTAACTAGAATTATAGCATTGAGAAGAGGATTATTGGAGGCTGGAAATATTATTATGAGTTTGAAAAGAATTGTAAGTTGATTGATATTTGGATTTGGAGTAAAAAATATTTTCTCTTTGAGACTCTCGTCACCCCTATTAGTTTATATGGTTTTGAGGTTTGGGGTTGGAGTATATCTACAGAATTGGGGAGAAATATCAAGTTGATTCAAAAGAAATTTATAACTTAAAACCTCAATATTAAAGGAAATAATCCCTATCATATCCTCTTGATTGAACCTTACCTTTCCCCCATTGAAATCATGGTTATGTTTATGTATATGATGTATAATAATAAGCTTTACAACATGGAAACCAAGGGGTTCCCCAAAATTTCTTCTAAATCTAGTTGAAACCCCCAACTCTGACTCAAGTGAGGATGGCATAAGGATTCCCAATCTTGGCTTAACCATTGGGGATAAAGGAGGATATAAAAAAAAAAAAATGAGGTATTATAAGGAGGTGATCAATCCCACTTTTGCTAACTATAATTATATTTCTATTTTTACCAGTGCTATAAATAAAATGAACATTTCAAAGATAAGAACTAATTCTCATGAAATTCAAAGTGAAATTGGGTGTTGGTCTATTCACAAAACACCCTAGTACAAAAAAAAATGATCACATTTGCAACACTAAGAGGGTTAAAGATGAAAAAAACTTTATATTGGATTTTCATACTCTTACTCACATCAACTCTCGTTTCCAAAACATTTAACACACTAGCAACTTTCTTAAATTTTTAATTCAACAAAACTATAGTGATCTAGGAGTGCTTCTTTCCCTTATTTTTTATCATAGAAACAAAATATTAAGGAGTCACAATTAATCTCTTACTATCTTAAGGCCTGATAAACCACAATGGTCTTAGTAGACATTAATCATATATATATATATATATATATATATATATATATATATATAGAGAGAGAGAGAGAGAGAGAGAGAGAGAGTGTTATTAAGAATTAGCATAGATCCATCTTAGCTACATATCTACTAAGAGCTGAGATGAATAAAATATGTGAATATGCAAACCTTTCGTCAAGTTTTGCACACCAAATTTATTTTTATCTTGAGAAATTTTGTTCTTTTATGAGTTTGGTAGATATGGAGTTAAGATGAATCTATACTAGTAGATAAAATTTAATTTTTGAGTAATGGTGTAGAAGGACCCATAGTAAAATAGTAACGTTGAAGGTCGTAGTAAAATACTAATGATGAATATCATGTAATGTAAAGCAGATTGACTCCTTACGAGATTAATGAATTCAAAAGACCCAGATTAAAGTAATAATAGTGAGGGTATTTAATTTAAGGTGGAATAAGTCCATTTTTTTCTAAATTTTTCCCATGTATTTCTATTGATAGAAAAAAGTATTACATAAGATATTACATTTATCCCTTCATTTCATAGTCTTACCTAGAGGATCACGAGAGTCCACAAATATTACCATACTCATAACATAAACTATCATTTTCAAAACTTGAAAAAAAGGGACTATCATACTGAATAGCCCAAGGATTGTGGACCATATACATGCAAAAATCCAGAGTAAAAGTGATATAGGAGACAAGAAGAAACTTATGGAAAAACGATCAAAATAAACTAAAAATACTAGACAAGACAAGTTCCTTCCAACATCAAGGACCAAAACTGATTTCTTGATGGACATATTAATCCAAAATGATGATTGGTGAGTGAGGATAAGTGTTTTATTTTGTGGTGTTCTAAATTAGAGCAGATTTTGCATGAATGGTGTTGATAGGCTAAGTGTTGATGATTATTGCCTCTTCCTGATGATCATTTGACTAAATGTCTAAGTCTGAAACTATAAAATGTTCCACACGACTCAATATTACCATTATATTATCTATATTATACCTGATGTCCCACAAGATTCTCTTAATCTCCTCCTAGCCTGCAAAGAGTTTGTAATTTTCCACTTGCTTGTCACAAATGAACACATTAAGCAACATTTCCATTTGATGGTGCATAGTGATAGAGTGAAGGAAATGCATTCTTCTTCACTGAAAATTCCTTGGATTAGGTACCCATTTGAATTTGCTTCCACCAATCTTTGAATCAAAGAAATATTTGGGATCCCCGAACTCCTTGACTTCCAGGTTTAAAATTTCCTTTATGACCTCAAGAGGGGTCGAATAATAATAATTCACTATTGATTCCCACCCAAAAAGACTCATATATCTTGAGGATTCCCTAGGAGCACCAACCCTATGATTGGGTAATGTTTGGCGTGGAGCGATATAGTACCTGCAAACAAACAGCTTGACAAAAACAGTAGAGGATCGAACAAATAGTTGAAAAATATCCACATGAGAATGCAATCCCACAATGATTCAAACTGTAAACACCGAATTACCATAGAGACATATATGTAGATGAAAAATGAGTAACTGACACCCACTGGAAACCCAAACTAATAACCATCCAAACTTCCCAAAGCCCTTAATTGTTTGTGAACCTGGAGAAATTAGAATTAAAATGACTTACCAAAGTCGAGATTGGGAGAGACCATAATGTTTTTCAGAACCAAATGGAGAAGATACCAAGGTACTATTGTCCACATACCAACACTCGAAAACTAAACGAAATCCCAATGGGGTTAGAGTGCTTTTGATTCACCGAGGGTATGACTATGACTAATTCGAAGGATGAACACAACCCTAAGTTGTGTAGAAAGAGCACAAAGAACATTGACACTTGAGAAGAGGAAGAAAACGACCTTGGATAGCTATCAATGCCCAACTATTGATGACCATAGGACACTGTAAAAACCAACAATTATTAAGACAATAATGCAACCTTATTATGAGAAATTGAGGGGAGATGAATGGAAAAAACCCTCCAGAATCTCTAACCCAGTTATCTTATAACAACCATATGAGTAGAGACACATGATCCTGAAGACCGTCCATAAAGAAACTACCGCCTTTATGCCAACCTGAGAGTAGAGTAGAACATATATAAAATTTTTTGTACGAGAGCATATAAGTATGTTGAGTGAGGTGAGCACCATACAACTTGCACGATAATGGACAAGTGTATAAGTTGAACCAGAGGTCAGCCATCCCAAGACGTTGTCATATAATTAGATCATAAATGAGCTTTCCCATCCTATAAAAAAATTCCCTTCCTACAATCAATCTTCCATGGGAGTGGCACACCATATCTAGGAAGAAAAAAATAATGACCTTGCTCAAAACCTCGTAACTAAAAAAACCACCAAGTCCCAGCTGCGAGAAATTAATTTGAGAATACTTGAGAAAGTGGCCTAAGGTACTTGAGACATGGATATGCCACGTGCATTCAATGTGAGGCCATGTGCAGATCCTGGCTCTATCACCTACGGTTGTTGTTCTATTACCCATACAATATACATGCATGCCAATTATTATGTTGGTCGCAGAACCGAAGTCATAGGAAAGATTCATGTTTTAAGGATCATCATCGGTAACCTCCTGTTGGAAATTTTTTCCAAGGAATCACTCCCATCAGGGAAGGTGGATTGAGTCCATTAATCTAAAGTGGACTAATTCCTTTGGAGAGTAATGAGATCAAAATGTAATAATAATGAAGGCATTTAATGTAAGGTGTCCTTACGAGAGTAATGATGTTAAAAGACCCATATTAAATTAACAATAATGAAGGAATTTAATGTAAGGTGGACTAAGTGCACCATGCCATATTATTGTTAAACATGGCCTATTATTGCATCGAGAGGCACTCTCCAGCATGGTACAAATGTTATGACATAATGTAATGTAATGCCATGTAAACATTTTTACCACGTTAAAATAAAAATAACTTCATGGTATTGACCCATGGAAATGTAATGTAATGTCCTGTAAAATTTTTTACTTGGTCAAGATAAAATAAAAATAAAAGAATATTTATTATTTATTATTAACAAATTAAATTTGAATATATTTATTTAAGTAGTATATATTCATTTTGGTCAAGTTAGGTGGCTTTTGAGCTCCATATTTATGAGAATCCATGGTATTTACCTATGGTATAAATAATAATAATAATAATAATAATAATAATTAAAAATAATAATAATAATATTAATGATAAAATTAAAATTACTTCATGGAATCAACCCACGGTATGAATACCCATGTTATTGTCCCGTGATATTCATGTGAAATAGTCTATTTAAAGGGAGAAATTCAACCATCCTAGATCCATATTAACTACGGATCTAACAAGCATTGAGAGGGATCAAAACTCTTGAAATGCAAACCTCTTTTATAATGAAAAGAGATTTGATCCTTCTCAGCACTTGGTAGATCGAAATTTAAGATGGATCTAGGCTAGTGGTAATTAGTATTGAATAAATATAATAGTGCCTCATTAAATAATTTCATTAAGTAATTAGGAGGTTGTTAAGATGAGGAAATCTTAATTATTTATAAATAAGGATGGATTCGTTATGAGATATGTGGAAAATTATTGTATTTGGAACTTACTCATTAGAAGGTTGCCCCTTCAAAGAGACAAGTGAACATAAATGAAAACCTTCCATAAAAGAATCAATTGTAAAGTGATTACATACCTTAAATATTTTGATATTAATAAAGTGTGCAGAGTCCCTATCTTATTATTGGACATCTTAAATGTGATTTTATATTCATATCTAAGGTACATAATAAGTGGTACCAAAGATCTTTCTCAAGCCAGAATAAAATATTATTTTCCTTATATTGTAGGTTTTCAAATAAAAAAAATACGTCTTTGACAATTAGATAAAATCATGTAAGCCTTTCCTTATAATTTAACAAAACTATTGTAGGGCCAAGTGTAAGGTCCCACCTTACCAACCATCAATAATATAGAGAAGTAGAGGTCACATTAATCACTAATACTCAATTTTTTTTTAGCATTACTAACTTAGTTATCATGTAATCGTGTTCCTTCATCTATTTCAATATAAGAATATCACATAAGAAGTCATGGATAACTCTCCCGTAAAACCAATTCCAAAACACATTTCCTCTTATGTTTAAAAGATGATAGCATGTTCTCTTTTCATACTTATACATGAGCTCTATGTAGGACTGGAAATAAATTCGACCATAATGCCATGTGTGAACATTAAGCTATATTAACCTATTTAATTTCCTAGATTATGATAAATAAGATCCACCTATTGACTCTTTATATCATAATTATACAAATGGCATGTTTCATAAATCACATGTAAGTGTATGAGTATTGACCTACCTATAACAAGGTAACTGAGGGAAGAATATGCCTCTCTTCATCAGTAAATCTAATAAATATGATATGTTTATGAAATGGAATCACAAAATATATTAACCCAACAACATTTCCAAATTCATCATTTAAAAATTCCCAATCTCAATTATTAAGACAATGCTTCAATCATGATTTGTATTATGGAAGTTGTAGCAAGAGAAACTATTGTTACCAATCCATAAGCATATTACTCTTCAAAAAGTGCCAAGTAAAACAATGGACTTGCATAATTGGGCACAATTAGTTGTTTTCTATATTCATTGAAGCACAAGAATGCACCCATGAATACATGAAACTTAGACGAAACTTATTATGCTCACTTGCAAAAAATCCTATAGAATTAGTCATTGTAAAATTGTTTCCAACAACAACAACAACAACACCACCCCCCCCCCCCCTCTTTTTTTTGAAAGATTTAGATAATAAAAGTAAAAATAGTCCCATTGAGGGAAAATTTCGGATGGAAATTTATCTTAAAGTTTAGAAACCTTGGCGAATATTACGAGTCCCTAATATGCAGTGTGTAAAATATTTGGTGATATTTTTTTAAAGATAGCCAAATTTCTAATTACTCTATATAGTCTCTATAAATTTTTGGCGATTTTTAGGATAACATAATTTTATACTGCAAAATTTGGGCGATTCACTTATATAAAAAAATGGAAATTGGAGAATATTTTTTTTGAATAAACCATGGAAAATTAGCCCACCTACAAATATTAGCCCCTAAAATTTTCCATGGTCCCATTCTCTATTCACACTTCAGAAAATTTTTAAATTCATTTTCACATTCATACCAAAAACTTGCACACATAGGAAGCTACATCCATTAAATAGTATATTCATAAATTTCTAGTGCATAAAAAAAACTACGGTAAGTAAGACTTTTACTCTAACAAATTATATGCACAAAAGATACAGCCATTGAGGCATTTTGACAACACTTTTCAAACATGTAATATACAGCCATTGAGGCCTTTTCACAAACATTTTGCAAGCATGTAATAAAAAATCCATTGAGACATTTTGTGAAACACCTAGCAACAATTAATTTGAGATTCTTCTTCAACCTATTTATCTCATAAAGTTCAAATATTGAAACTTAAAATGTTGGCATCTTGAAAAAAGGTCTAAATAATCTTAGTCTTTCATAAAAAAAACTCGACAAAAGACGCACATAAATGACAACAACAATCTGCAAAATCACCTAGATTTACGATATGGGTTTTAAAAGTGTTCTTCTGGAATCAACTATGGGGTTACAGGTCCATATGGAACATATACCCCTTAATGTTGTCCTGAATCGGTATGAAACCACACATAGATGCATTATTTAAAACATAGCAAATATGTTGACTCTGATAATTTCATTTACAAATTCTGTCAAACATATGGCATGCAAGTTTGAATCTAGAGCTATGGAAAAAAAACCTAGAATTAAATTATAATTACTTATGTACTATCTAAATGATTTTCAAAATCATTTCATCCACTGTAAGTGAATTTAAGGGCTTTGAGATTCATCAAGCATTATTTTAATTCAATCATTACTACAAACACATGGCAAGCATCCTGAACTACTGCAATACACAATGATTGAAAACTACCCCAATGATTCTCTTTGAAAATCTTGGCTTCCATCATTTTTTTTTTGCATTTTTATTTTAACGGTTGATCTAGTGAATCCTTTAAGTATATTTCGGGTATGCTTCCATTTCATACTTTGGTAGGTTTCAAGTTAACACTAATTCATGAATAATGATAAAAAAATAGCATTTTCCATTCATGGATTTTGTCAAACAATTTGCAAAATATCGTGAAACCATTTCTAAAACATGCCTCTAATTACCTGAAACCAAAACCATAACTCATGAAACTCTTACCCAAGTCCTTTTGAATTTCTTTATTGCAATTACCTTCAAAAATATTTTTCTTTCCTTTCTCAAATGCTACAATACTAAGGTTAGTACAATAGACTACACCAACAATAATTCCATAACATCTTGAGATATAAAAATACATTCATATAGACCACTCTTAGCCTTCATTTTCAACTAGCCAATAAGATTCAAGATAAAATAAGCTTAAATAAAAATTAGATGCTTACAACAATTCAAGTTTCTACTTATTATTTTATGATAATTCTATAATATAATTTTAGGACAATGAAAATTATACGTGAAGAGATATTCAACTCCAATTGCTAAGAATATGATATACAAGGAGCTCACAACCAGTACCAAATTATAGCAGTAGAGAGATATACAAGGAAATATGAGGAAGATAAGTTCTACTTCCTCTCATTACCACTCATGTTCAACTCCATTGGGTAGAGATACTTAGTAATTTAGATTACCATTTGGCTACTCTCCAATTCTCTCCCTCTCACAGTCTTCTTCAAATCTCTCAAACTCTTGGTATCACCATGTGCCTCCCCCAAGTGACAATACATGAGACACATATATAGGAGGAGCAACAAATTCTTGTTATAAAGGAGAATTAATATGCATTCCTTGAGGAAAAGTAACATATTCCATTTATATGAGTGTAAATAATGCCATTAAGAAGAGGCATGCATGCCTTAGTTAAGGAGAGTGTAACATATGCATTAAAGACAACATAAGAGGAATATTTTATGGCATGATTTTAATGAGTGTAAAAGGAATATTCCATCTCTTTCATGATTGCATCAAAGAGAGTATAATATATTATTAAAAGAGAGAGTGAGTTACATAGATCCATGAGAGTCATCAAGGAAGGAGGTGTGAAGTGATTGAGGAGACATAATTCCCTTTTAATAATAATATCATAGTCCTATAAAAGATAATATTAATATTAATAATATGGAGGATTCAGTCGAGATTGAAATATTAGGATTGATTAATGATAAGTTAAGTTATTTTCTTTCAACTACGCTTAATTACCAATTTATGCAATGTGATTTACTATTTTTGGAAAGTCATACTTGAGATGCTAGACACTACTTTCTATTTTTAGAAAGTCACTCTAGAATTGTCAGAAATGATATTTTATTAAGGATATCCATCCCTGAGTTGCCCATGACTAGTATTTTTCTTCTATAGAATATGGATTTTTCATCCCTATTATATGCATCTCTGTGCCTTAGTAGGTTGAGGACTCCACACCCTAAGCATAAGAGAGCATAAGAAGTATTGTGCATGCCTTGAGGAAAAGCAACATGTTAGGTCCCTATAATACTAGTGTATCCCCCTTATTGTTATTGTTGTGCCCATGTAGTCCTCATATTGTTATTATTGTGCCCCATAGAAGCCCATTATTGTTATTATTGTGCCCTTACATTGTTATTGTTATGTTGGCTAGGATTATATTGTGACCCCTTGGACTCCTATATATAGAAAGGAGGTTTTTTCATTTGAATCGTCCAAGAATTGTTCATTTATATAATTTAAAGGAGGTTTCCCCCTCTAAGAGGATGATTTCTAAGTCATTGATTTATCTTTTCTTCTATTTTGTGAGTTGGTTTCATAACATTTGGTATCTGAGCTTTGGATTCTAGGGTTGCGTTGCTGCAATCAAGTCATCTTGGTATTTTCGCTATAATTTTTTTTCTACGAAGGTTCAGAATTTGGAAAAAAAAACATTTGAGCTGAAATCTAGAGGAACTTCGTGTAAAAAATTTATATTTTGGTTCGCTATATTTTCGGAGATATGATCTGAGGAAGTTAGGGTTTTTGCAGGCTCCATAATTTCATCTCAAAAAGGTGACCAAGTGAAAATCATCATAACTTTTGTTTCAGACATAGGATTGGAATTGTGTAAAAAGTCGTTGAAACTTCACGGACTGTAGTTTCTTTTATATCGATTTCGGAGCCAAAATTCAAAATAGTGACACATGGCATGCCGTAAAAGTTCGCTTTGCTGAACCAGTCCATAATTAGGTCATTGTGGGAGATAGGGCATAACTTTATCTTGAAGAATCAAAATTAGGTATGACCTATGGCATTGGAAAGAAAACTCATAGGGATACTATAGGACTGAAGATCAAATCTTGGGGATTTGAAATTACAGAGATACATAAGTTTCAATATAGAGCTCCTTAAAAGTAAGAAAAATGTGTATATTTCTTTTAAAAATTTTCATAATTTTTGTTTGAAAAATCAGTTTGAAGTGATTCCAAGGGCATATTGAAGCATATATATTAGTATTGGGTTCTAAAATTCCTCCCTAAAATAATTCCACACCCATTAAGCCTTCATAAGGCTCTACTATGACTCATGAAGAGGAAGAAGTGCAACATGATATATCAAAATTATGAGACTAAGTGCAACAAATTTCGCTCATGCAAAGAGTAACAATAAATGAAATGGAAGCTAAGAGGATGGTTTGAAGAAAGACATGGATGGATTGAAGAAAGGCATGGAATATAAGATGAATGGTTTGAAAAACGGTGTGGAAGCTAAGATTGATGGTATATAAGAAAACTAAAAGACAACATGGAAGACATGAAGAATGGTCTCAAAACAGACATGGAAAGTTTGAAGGAAGGTTTGACAAAGCTGCTAATAGAAATGATTCCTAATGGTGAAACGGTAGTATATGAAACTCATGATGAGAATTAAAAAAATGTTAATCAAGATTTCATAGACTCTAATGTTGGATTTAAGACCCACTATATTCCAAAGATCGATATAAGGAAGTTTGATGGCAAGGATCCGATAAAATGGATACTACATATGGAGCAATACTTTGATCTCCATAATGTTAAAAACGCACAAAAGGTACTTATTGCAACTTTATATTTAGAACAAAATACATTTGTATGGCATCGATGGCTTTGCTCTCGTAAAAAAATTGTCACTTGGTCAAATTTTATGGAGGAAATGATAGCATATTATGAGGATACAAAGAGCAACACCTTCTTTAGCCAATTGATGAATCTCAAACAAAAGGGTTCAATGGTGGAGCACATTGAGGACTTCCAAAAATAGTAACTAATATTCCATAAGAACATGGGATTGATGTCTTCATAGGGACTTAAAGGATAACATCCAACATGAGGTTCGCCTTTGGGAGTCTGATTCATTGGAGAAGGCATTCAGGTTGACAAGAAAAATTGAAAGAAAAATTATGACGACAAGGAAGCTTGCCACTTACAACTATAAATATCGAAGTGTTGCTACTCCTAGACTTCCACAACCTATAAGGTTGACACCATGGAAGAAAAAAGAGCAAAAGGGTTTTGCTACAGTTGTGATAGAAAATAATCTAAAGGTCATAAGTGTGATGAGAATAAATTATTTTACATATATTGTGAAGAGGATGAAGAAAAGGAACAAGAAACTTCAAAATAAGAGGATATACACTAGGAACCAACCATAGAGGAAGAAGAAATGAATCACACCATATCCTGCAATGCATTGGGAGGAATTACCACTCCTAAAACTCTCAATATAGAAGCACATATCAAGAAGAAAATTGTAATAGTGTTGATTGATTTGGGTAGTAGCCATAATTTTATGCATTGTAAGGTGGCAAATGAATTGAATTTCTTCCTATACCCAAGACCAAAGTATCAAGTGATGGCTGCAAATGGAGGAACTATAAATTTCTCTGAAAAGTGTCATAATATCAAACTAACCATGGGGGAATATGTATTGAATAGTTCATTTCTCTCCATATCAATGGGTGGGATGGTAGATTTTATTTTTCAAGAATTTTTTTTTTTTTGAAGGAAAGGAAGTTGAATTATGGGGTATCGCAGGGAAGCCAAGAAAGATAATCAGCTCTAATATCATGACAAAGCTTATGAAGAAAGAACAATGAGGCGTAATTGAACAATTATTCTCACCACAAGTTCAAACATCAAAATCATCTATTTCTCCATATCTCCAAAAAGTATTCGACAATCATTCCAAGGTATTTGAGACTCTCGAAGGTCTCTCATCTATTTTTGATCATGATCATGCTATTCATTTGATTCCAGGAAGTATTCCTCCAATTATCAGGTCTTAAATATATCCTTATTCTCAAAAGAGTGATATTGAACGTATGGTTACATAAATTCTAGAGGTTGGTATAATTCAACCTAGTCAAAGCTATTTCTCTGATCCAGTGGTATTGGTGCACAATAAGGATGGATCATGGCGTATGTGTCCGGATTATAGGGAGTTCAAAAAGATCACTATTAAATATAAATTTCCCATCCCCGTCATTTATGAATTATTGGATGAATTACCTGGAGCAAATTACTTCACCAAGTTGGATCTTCATTCTAGATATCATCAAATTAGAATGAAGACTGAAGAAATTCTGAAAACATCATTCAGAACTCATGAGGGTCATTATGAATTTTTGGTCATGCCTTTTGGCCTTACTAATGCGCCTTCCACATTTCAAAGTTTGATGAATTCTAATTTCATATCCTTCCTTAGAAAATTTATGTTAGTATTTTTTGATATACTAATCTACGACAAGTCTTGGAAGGATCATGTTCAACATGTTGACATGGTGCTCAAACTATTGGAGGAGAAACAATTATATGCAAAAACCTCCAAATTTTTCTTTGGAGTATAGGAGGTGGAATATTTGGGTCATATTGTATCTCATGAGGGTGTTAAGGTAGACCCTAACAAAATTAAATCCATTAAGGAATGGAAAATCCATACAACCTTAAAGCATCTTTGAGGATTTCTAGGGTTAACAGGGTATTATCGCAAGTTTGTTAAGAATATCAGCACCTTTAACATCATTATTGAAGAAAGATTCACTTTCTTGGACTCTAGAAGCAACTAAGGCCTTTGAACATCTTAAAGAGGCAATGTGCCAATCACCGGTCTTAGCTACGTCGAACTCTACAAAAACCTTTATTGCAGAAAGTGATGCCTCAGGAAATGGAATTGGTGATGTTTTAATGCAAGAAGGAGGACCCATTATTTTGAAAGTTGTCCAATCAAAGGAAAGTATTTACTGAAACCTATTTATGAGAAGGAAAGGTTGGAAATAATACATGCACTAAAGCAATGACAACCATACCTAATGGGAAGACACTTCAAGGTAAAAACAGATCATGATAGTCTTAAATACTTTTTAGAACAAATATTATCTTCAGACGAGTAGCGAAAATGGGTCACAAAGATGTTGGGTTATGACTTTGAAATCATCTATAAAAAAGGGAAGCAAAATGTTGTTGCAGATGCACTCTCAAGAAAGGATGAGGATGTGGAAGCATTTCTTTGTTCCATTTCTATTATCTAACCTGAGTGGATAACTAAAGCAAGGGATGAATTGAAGATTGATGAAGAGGTGTTGAAACTCATTCAAACGTTGCAGCAAGATACCAATACATCTGAAACATTTAGCTGGAAAAATGATTCATTATGGTACAAATATCGCTTATTTTTGGCTAGAGGGGTCCTGACCCAGGTTCAGAGTTTATGGATAAACTAACAAACCCTCCAACTACTTGCGCTTTCGGCAATGACCTGCTTGCACAGGTCAAAGTATCACCCAAAGTAGTATGGGAGGGTGATGGAACCAGGTTTCTGCACCCTGAGGGAGAAAATAATTAAGTGGTCCTCAGCAAACCGAATGCAAACTTATATTACTCATAAACAGATGCGTGCAACAATATACAACAGAATAAAAAAGAATGCACAGTATTTAATAGAATAGCACAAAGTTGTTGTTCGCCTTAACGTAGGTAAACAAACCGAATCGGATCCGGCTCTTACATAGTGAAAATACTTAAAAGATCTATCAACCATCAATAAGCATTCATAATCATATCAGATACCCTTGCGCAATAATCAATAAGAAACAGATAACATAACATATTAGTAAACAACTCAGATTCATAAGATAAGAAGTTCACCAAAATCTGTCCTTTCTATTAACTTTATATTTGTTCAATACATCAACTTTGATTTACAAAACCCTTTTGTCCACACAACCAGTGGAGTCCGCACACATCCAGGACTAGGTCTCCGTGTGCACAGCCAGCAGGAGCCTTTCAACTCAACCCAAAAAACCCTTACAATGTACTACAGACGCATAAACATCAATGAACTTAACTTATCTTAGAACTACTTAGCTTAGACACGATCTATATATTTAAATTCACTTAGTGCGCATATACTATGGTCTCAAACCATGGTTTGAGGCCCAAAGTTTACCCTTAAGCCCATTTAAGGTTTACCCTTAAGCCCATTTACATAAAAATTGGGGACTTTAACCCACCCCAAAGTCCCTTAACTCGATTGCACAACGTGCACATACAAAATTATACAAAATGAAATTGTAAATTGTGCCTCAGGGGACCCCGCTCCAACAGGCCTCCAACGCAAACATCTAACTCGTCCCATGTCACTAAAGCGCCTGCTCCTTGATCTTAGCCTAAAGCATGTTGACAAAAGTTTTGAGAGGGAGCACCGATTCCCAACTTTGTGCTATGGCGACCTACAATTGCTGAACTAATTTTTCTGTGGTAGGCCCTTCAGCGACCATCTCAATGTTGCGTTAAATTTTTTGGATGGTCTTCAATGTGTTTTCCAGTGTCTTTGAAAATTGAAGTGCTTCTTTTGCCCATGGTTGCATGCGTTCTTTTAGTAGTTGTTCCTTCCGACACAGATCTTCAATCTCGGTTTGAATTGTTTTGTACTCCTGTAGACGAGCGACGCGCTAAGTGAGAACTAATGTTAGTGCCATTGTCTTGATTTCCTAAAATTATTGTTCTTTATGGTGGAGGGCGTCATGCAGTTGTTGTATGGCTAGATCATTTTGGACTAAATTCCAAACACTCATGGCTTTGTCGAGCAAATTGTCGCATTGGGTGACCGCAACAGCAATGCTATCGCGGGCTTGTTTTACTTCAGCTGCTCTCTATGCGTGAACCTCTAGTGGTGTCTCTAGATGCAACTTGGTTTGAAGGTCTGCAATTTTTTGTTCATACTCTATTTTGAAGGTCTAGTTTCTTTGCACGCGCAGCTGTGGCCAGGACAACTAGGATATCTTAGCATACTTGGTGAATTTTGGCCTCCAGCACAACACACTAGGCTTCTGCTTCTTGGAAAGCTGCGTCTGCTCTTTTTTGTTGTTGATGTGCTTACTCAGTGTACTGCTATGAGTCCCTTTTCTGCGTATGCGCGGTAACCTCTCTGTACTAGAGCTCGTCTGCGATCATTGAATGCATAAGGTGTAGTTTACTTGCAGGCAACACAGAAAGATTAATATGAACATCACCCAATCCTATGAATGGGAGACATCGTTTAGCGTCCATCTTAATAACTGGAAGGGGGATGTTAACAAAGCGACCATCCCCAGAGGCTGGTAGAGAAACGTCTAGTGGTTGCATGCTAGTGACTTGCACACTTGTCCGACTCGCCTAAGCTACACTCGCTTGAATTTTGCTCACTTGTACCTTTAATTCTTGCAGTCCCACTTGTACAAGTTCTAGAGTGGATTTGTACTGAACCTCCATGTCTATCCAACGATCCTCAGTCGCAGATGTGACAGTTTTTTCTATTTCATTTAGGTCATCTTCTGTTAGCGTTAGAACTTCTTGCCCTGCCTTTTTAGAACCTTTCTTATTTTTCTGTGTTCCTCCAATGACCTGAGATTTGTGCTTGGTTCCTTTAGAAGTTTCAGCTTCCCCTGTCTCCTTCGGCACATATCCATTATTTTCAGGCACTGTTGCAGTTTCTACAATATCTCCAATAGTTTTAGGGGTCGCTTCTTTTTCTATGACCTTCTCTCTCACTGGCTCTGTAAATTTCTCTGTTGATTTCCTTGTTGGACTTCACGGCTTCATTGGGGTAGCTAGATTCAACCAGGTCGGCGGCCATTCTTTCATCACTCTAAGAAAATTATCTTCAGTCACCAGGTATGAATGTTATGGAATGTAGCTTTAAAATCCGCTATCATCTTGTATTGGTCATACAATGTGGGTAACAGTTGCAGCTTTGACTGCACTGTTTGGTTCAAGGTACCATCATATAGAACCAAAAAGATCTTGTTTTCTTTAGCGCACACTGGGTCTGAGGAGTTCCACAAGGTTGTGTATCACGTAACTTTGCACATATTTGGTTCAATATCTGGGAACTGTGTATCTTCTGGGGTCCTCCACCCAATTAGAGCAAATAATAGTAACAACCAAGCATACTATAAATGCTTTCCTTCCTCTTGGGCCTCGTGCACTTTTTCCAAAAACTCTTTACATAGGTAATTGCACCAATTCTAAATCACGCCTTTTTCACAGTGTCCTGCGAGCACAATAACATGCGTGGGAACCTCCTTGGGTCTGCACTTACGCATCATCTTGCAGGCCAAGATGATCGTCCCAAAGCGCACTGCGTGGTCATTTATTTCATCCACCATGAATCCCTGACTCTTCCTTATGACTTTATACTTCTTCTTGATTTTATCGGCCATGGATTTCTCTTGCGCCTTACCGTTGAAATCAACTATAGGGTTAGGTCCCTTAGCAGGAAAACCTGTGATTATATGGATTAATTCAACGTGGATAGGGATGCGCTCTCCCAACCAGAGCTCGTCATCATGCACTAAAGCTAGCAACAGTCTGACGTGGATATCATTTATGGGGTTGTGCCCAAAATTAGGGATCTAGAGAAAATTGAGCAGGTCTACCTTATGCAGACCGAGCACCCCCCTTTTTGGCGCGAGGCACACAACGCCTCCTTCATAATTGACATGATCCAAATATAGCTCTGGCACTATCTCTGGGAACTTCTTGACATCAGCGATGTCCCAATAATCAAATCTTAGTTGTGGAATCTTTACGAACATGTCCCCTTCCATCGGGACATTCTCAGGGATCAGGGGTATTTGGATACACGTGCGCACTTTTTCCAGGTCCTTAGGTGCTTTTATAGATGGTTTGCGTGACGCAATATAGATTGGTAGCCACGAGAATGGGGCCACTTTGACCACATCCTCTTCTTCTTTGTCAATAGTTTATGTGACCTCTGACATAGGTCTTCTCATCTTCTCACCCACTGAAGGGTGTGGCCTTGGGGTCTTCTCTAGGGGAGATTTTCATTTTCCTGAATATTTCCCCTTCTTAGTCTTAGATGGCACAGGTGTTTTCATAATTGGCACTTCAGGCGCAGCAGGGTCATCACACGGTCTTGTGGTTGTCATATTTTCAAGAATAGTGTAACCTAGCCCTACGCAGCGCAATGCATCCTCAAACCCTGGATCCAAAACATACATAGACACAACAAATTCCATGGAAATCAAAGAGCTCAAAGCACATAAATCACTCAGAAAACAAAGGGAACTATTGCGACCCCATAGGTCATATTTATATTTGTAGCGTGTCTTCAACAACTCCTTGTGCATTAATGAGGCTCCATTACTGAAAAAATGGTCCCAAATCTGGTAAAATCCCTTCATTAAATGCATCTTAGACGCTCGCAAAAACTGTAATAAATCTGTTTGATCCAGTTTTACTGTTCCAATTGCTAGTTTTTGACACCTCCGCGACCCAGTCAACCTCCTTGCACAGGTACAACGCGCGTGTCACACCTTACAATGCATATAATCCATAGCTAATGATAACCATATATAGACCCCTCCCCCCCCCCCAACACAGGCTTATTGACTAGGTAATTCAAAGCATAGCGAGTAATGTCCGTCACATCCCTTAACAACTACAAACTTCTCTGAAATTCAGCATCCCAAATGGAATGTCACAACTCTTTTAAGTAATCTGGTCATGGGTGCAATTATCAACTCATACTTTGGAATGTGCTTTTTGTAATATCCAACAAGGCTCATCATGGAGCACACTTGTCTGATGTCATAGGCGAGGGAATCATGGCTCCATCGACTGCGCGTGGCTCCGTAGATTCCACAAGTGCCAATTGTCTACAATTCACAGTCTCTATTATCGGCGCATTAGTAATTTTAGGATTCAAAGCTTGATCAACCGTATAAAATCCGCTCTCAAAGCTAAATGTAAGAATAAAACTCTTTGTCATCACAGACCATTCACTGGTGCCTCTGCGCAGCTCTGTCTCCAAGTACCATTCAGTAGGTACCTTTCCCAACTTCTGAATAAACATATGGACCCATTTAGGTTTGGGATCTACACCCCATGCTTGAAGCCATATTGCCAAATTTCTCCGCGGATCCTATTTGCCAGAGTATACATCTTCCATTTTAATAATTAGACATTCAAACCACAACCTCATCATGCATGCACATTCCTCCCAGTTACCCATATTCTTCTTATGAGTTTCCCACCATCCTGCTGGAGTAGTGTGCAAGCCAAGATCCAAAGCATGGAATCTCCATCCTTCAGGCATAGTCCTTTTGAGCTCTCTTATAAACATGTTTATGCCAATTGAGCCATCATAGTGTGGTAAATCAGGTACCTGAGATGTTATACAACGCAGGGATCAGGTCATGCGATTACAACGCAACACAGATACCCCATGCAATCGGTTCTGCCAATTTTCCAGTTCTTCATCGGAGTCTGAAAAACAAGAGCTATCATTTTCCCACTTAAGATTCCCATCTGATGTTGGATTAATCTATTATTCCTCGCACAAAGTCAACTTGTAGATTTGATTGATCTCATCCTCAGCGCGCATTGGTTCAGTATACCTTTTGCCTTCTGCAGGATCTAGAGGAATGATTACCCTAACTCCATTGCTTTCAAATTCCATCCTCCTTCTCTTTATATTAATACCACAATCCATGTCAATGGCCCAATCCAATCCTAGTAGCGCAATATAGTGATAATTATCATCTACAATTTGGATAACTTCGAAGTCTGGCATCACCTTAACACCCTCTATATTGACCACAACTTGTGACAACCTCCCTAAAGGAATGATATTCTAATGATTGGCCATGTGTAGTTGGATAGTAGACCACTCTAGCTTTAGCTCTCCCATGCACTGCCACGTTTTCTTAGGTAGAATATTAGCATTTGATCCCAGATCTAAAATAACTTGTTCCATTTCATAAGAACCAATCTACGCGGTCATACACATCTCCATACTCATTCTCTTCTTGTTCTTATAGTTTTTATTGACCGATCGTTGTTCTACCATGGGTTGTTCTTTCTCTGCGCAATTATCTATCAACTCCTGAAGATTCTCGACTGACTTCTTGTTGCGGAGTAACTTTATACATGATTGTAGAAATGGTTTTATCTCCTCATCCCCTCTAGCTTCCTTCATTATTCTACCAAATGTTGATGTACTTCCTTCTGCAAATTCTTCTTGCAGTTAAATAAAGGTCTCTTTTATGCACTGAAGATTAAAGCCTTATTTATTTTTTAGGTGCTTTATGGATCCATACATCAATTGCTGGTTACTTTCATTTATCTTCATTGGTAGCTATACCACTCCTGGTAGCCACATTCACACTTGGATCTTCTTCATGAGTTTTTTCGCGAACCATCTGAAGATTTTGTGTTGGGGTCTGCGTCTTCTTTCCCTGCATTTTAGAAATCAAGATATGACAATATTCTATAACATGATCAAATTGTATACAATACGTGCAGGACTGTTGTGCTGGATTCAGATAGTCGCACACATAATGGCCAACATCTCCACAGTTATATCAAATGGCTTATCCTCTTCCTCAGCCAACTAATCCACCTCCTCGGCCTCTTCCAATGCCTTGGAATCCTCCACGCCCAGAAGGGGATGTTGGTGATGTAGGCTCAACCTTCATGCTATATATTTTGGCTTTATCTAACATCATATCAAAAGTGTGACAATGTTTCTCATCATGCCCTAATGATGAACATAATTTTCAAAACAAATGCTTCAAGTCACGCTAATATTTTCTGATCCATGGGTAGGAATCCGTGTCATGTAATGCAACAATCTGACACATAGTGCACCACACGAGATTCTTCAATGGACTAGGACCTCCAACATTCAGATAATTGTTGAAGACATGACACGGGTTTTATGGTGACCAGAAGCGTTACATTTTATACACCATACCTATGTGCAGACTTCCTTACCCTTGTCCTTGTGCAAAATTTGAATTTCTAGATGCATGGCTTCCAACTGATTCTGAATCTGTTGAGTTCCCGGTGTAATAGGTGTTGGGGTAGCCTCCAATTTCATTGCAACTTCCACAGCCTCAACTTGTGTTGCAATATTTTGCTGACCTAATGGTTGGCGTAGATGTGGGAGAAACATAGCAATGAACCATTCCTCATGCTGAGTATCATCAATAAAAAATCCACCATCTCTGATGGTGTGCTTCAAACTTTGATTGGCCTCCCATACAAATTCATTAGGCTCCTAACGTTTATCCTTCATTTCTATCACAAGCTGTGCATATGACTTAGGCTTCTTAAACTACTCTTCTAGGGCCACTTTTATTTCTTCCAAGGTAGCATTAGGGTTTTATTGAGCGTACCTGATGTACCAATATAATGCATGATCTTGGAAAGCAGTGGACAACTGCGCCTTCCGAATATCAATGTTGTTAACTTGTTGAGCCTTCCATATGGCCTTAGTCACAAACCATAAGTGATCAGTATCCTCATTTCCAATGCCTCTGAAATTAGGTAACTTCATTGATGCAACCATATCTACTTCAAGGGGAGGTGGAGGTGGTGGCGGAGATGGATTTCACGGTGGGGTAGGTGATTTGTGATGTAAGTGAAGAAGTGGAGTGGATGTAGTGGGAAACAGACTCAAGGGTTTCTGGTGTGATGAGCTTTCTTCTTCAAAATCACTTGAGCTTTTAGATTTTGGTTCAGGTTCACTATCAAATCTAGGCTTCAGAGGGCTATAAATAAAATTTTCAAAATCTTCGCGGTAAAATCTTCCACTGTGTGTAGTTGGACCTCTTTGATGCATTCAAGAAGTATGTTTGCAAAAACAACCCCGTTCAGACAATAGTATTTTCAACAACAATTTTAATGAGCGCGGGAACTTACCTCTAGGACCTTTGAAAAACCTTCTTTCTACTTCAGAATATGACACAAACTGATCAATGGAAAATTCTGTCATGAATCCTCCCAAAAGGCGATCGATCCAGTGATCTACCATGCGGGTGATCTTATTATAAAAATTATCTACTTGCTGGATCAATTCAAAAGTCCACTCAGTGACTACATTTTCTTTTATGCAGTGATGGAATTTAGCTAAGCGTGACAACCACTCTTGTAGTTCATGCGCAAAGGAACAAAATAATATTTCATGTACTGTATAAATATATTTTTGTACCCAATGTTCTTCAGATAACTTAGTACTTATATTCTCTTGGAGTGAAAATTCAAGGATCTTTCTATCCAACCAATCTTGTAATTTGTTTCGTGATGAATGCCACAACATCAACTCTCCCTCAAAATGATCCTAGCCCCAGAAACATACCCATTTGTTGGCTTGAGGGGTCTTGACCCAGGTTCAAAGTTTATGGATAAACTAACAAACCCTCCAACCAGTATGGGGGGGTGTTGAAACCATGTTTCTACACCGTGAGGGAGAAAATAATGAAGTGGTCCTCAGCAAAATGAATGCAAACTTATATTATTAATAAACATATGTGCGCAACAATATACAACAGAATCGCATAGAATGCGTAATCTTTAATAGAATAACACATAGTTGTTGTTCGCCTTAGCGAAGGTAAAAAAAACCCGAACCAGATTCAGGTCTTACACAATGAAAATACTTAACAGATCTATCAACCATCAATAATCATTCATAATCATATCAGATATCCTTACGCAATAATCAATAAGAAATACAAATAACAGAACATAATAGTAAACAACTCAGATTCATAACATAATAAGTTCACCAAAATATGTCCTTTCTATTAACTCCAGATCTATTCAATACATCAAATTTACCTTACAAAACCCTTCCACGCACACAACCAAGACTAGGTCTCCATGCACACAGCCAGTAAGAGCCTTTCAACCCAACCCAAACAACCCTTACAACGTACTACATACGCATAAACATCAATGAACTTAACTTAGCTTAGAACTACTTAGCTTATACATGATCTATCTATTTATATTCTCCTAGCGAGCAAATAATATGGTCTCAAACCATGGTTTGAGGCCCACAATTTACCCTTAAGCCCATTTACATCAAAATTGGGGAATTTGACCCACCCCAAAGCCCCTTAACTCGATTGAACAATGCACACATACAAAATTATACAAAAAATTGTGCCTCAGGAGACCCCACTCCAACACTTATATATTTGTAAGAATTCCAAACTCAAACAAAATATTCTTTTGGAATTTCACACCTCTCCCTTAGGAGGGCACTCGGGATTTTTAAAAACTTACCACAGGGTCAAGAAGGATTTTTTCTGGGATGGCCATAAATATGATATTCAAAAGTTTGTGGCCGAATGTGTGGTTTTCCAACAAAGTAAAGTTGAGACAATTAAGACCCCAGGTCTGTTACAACCTTTATCCATTCCAAGTCAACATTGGGAGGAGGTTTCAATGAATTTTATCACAAGTTTACCCAAGTCCAAAGGAGATACTGTCATCATGGTGGTAGTTAATATACTTACCAAGTATGCACAATTTTTTGCATTATCTTATCCATTTAAATCCAGTACAGTTTCTACTGCATTTATGGAAACAATTAAAAAGCTACATGGAAACCTAAAGATTATTGTAAGCGACAAAGATCCCATTTTTACAAGAAATTTTTGGATGGAATTATTTTCTTGTTTGGGTACTCAATCAACTCATAGTTCATTATATCAACCTCAATTTGATGGGAAAACTAAGATAGTGAAAAAATGTTTCGAAGGATATCTTCATTGCCTTATATCTGATAAACATACATAATGGGTCAAGTGGTTACCTCTAGCTGAATGGTGGTATAACACTTCCTTCCATACTGCAGAAAAATGACACAATTTATGGAACTTTATGGATATTATCCACCCTCCATCACATCATCTTTAAGAGAAAATTCTAAGGTTCAAGCAATGGAATATCACATCGAGCATCAACAACAAGTTCTCCAACTCTTAAAGGATAACCTCACCTTGGCATGGAATCGAATGAAACAACAGACAGATCAACATCACAGTGAAATAAGTTTTGATGTAGGCGATTGGGTATTTTTATGGATACAACCATACAAACAAATTTCCCTCAAGAAAGATAAAAATGATAATAAATTATCACCAAAGTATTATGGTCCTTACAAAGTGTTGCAAAAGATTGGTACTATGGCATACAAATTGGAGCTTACTACATCTTCCCGAGTGCACCTAGTTTTCCATGTTCCATGCCTAAAGAAGGTTATAGGTGACAAGCTCTCAGTTCAAACAATATTGTCAGAACTTGACGTAGAAGTAAAAATCATATTGGAACCTGAAGGAGTCACTGAAACAAGAACTCGACAGCTACGAAATCAATCAATTTCAGAGTATCTCATCAAGTGGAAGAACTTACCCGCTAAATATTTGACATGGGAGGATGAGAATTTTATACAGAAGCATCCAAAAAAACTCAAGTGTTGATGACAACAATTTTTTGAAGGAGATGGGCAACTAAATAACTATGAGCTCTATTGCCTCAAACTTAATCCAATTGGAAAATAGATAAATCTATCATTTTGAAATGTTTTTATAAAAGCAAATATTACATAGTCATTCTAAAACTAATTCTAAGAAAACAAATAAACTTTAATCTATAAAAGCAAGTAAATCTCACACATTTTAGGTAGCTCATCTAAAAGTATGAGAGATGGTAAATCAAGATGCTCCATATGTAAGCAAAACCAAGTCAAAATGAAGGAACATTCATGAGTAAGGTGCCACAATCTAATTCTGTATTCAAAGCTTGAGCATAACTCCAATTTTACACATGATTTGATAGGAGAAAGCTTCCCCTATTTATACAAAATATGAGAAGCTATCTCATTAATGAGAGTCCATGAATCTCTCCCTATATCTCTAGAGTTACAATCCAAATAGGAAGTGATAAGGCACATGTCTTCTTAGAGTTACAATACAAATAGGAAATGAGACACTTATCCTTATGATCCCATGATCTTCTCCATCCAAATTCGAATTTGGCCTTAGGAGGCCACATAAGAGTCTTTTGGAAGCTTCTTTTTGACCTACACATGGCAACAATCTCATTCCACTTGTTAGGTATAAGTATGTGCATATTATTTTCTAATTTTTAACCACAAATTCACTTAAAATACTATGAATCAATAAAGTTTGGAAAAACATAATGTAACTCAATAGTAGTAATGGTAAGGTAAATGTAATGAAATGAAGGTGGAGTGAAGGTGATAATATGAAAATATAAGTGAAAATGTAATGAAGTAAATGACAATTTCAAAGCCCAACATACCCTCCAACTGAAGCTATTGCATGTCCTCATGCAATCTATTACATTAATTCTTTTTTATCCTTTGAGCTTTGGCTTAACTTTGCATGATATCATTTGATAACTTCATACTTCTACAAATTCTTTTAGTTGAATTGCAACATGGTTGGTTCTTGTGTTTCAACCATATTTTGTTGTTGCATTCAATTTTAATATTTGAACTTTGCATAATGATAATTTGATTATTGTTGCAGAGTATATATTTATTGGATTGCATCATAGTTGGTTCTTATGTGACAACCATGATTGTGTTTGCATCCAATTATCTTTTAAGTACTTTTGAAAAGCCATTGTATGCTCATAATAATGATGTAATAGTTAATATATTTAGAAAGTATGTGGGATTTTGAATGTGATATGAATGTGGAAAAATGTGAATATGAATGTATCCTCCGCTCCCCCGCCCCCCCCAACTGATGGTATTGGAAATTTTATGAAATGAGGAAAATAAGCTATTTTTCCAAAAATTATCATTCTAGCTTTTCAAGTAATCTTGTGGTAAAAAGTTAGAAAATGACATACCTTAACTTACCCTTTGAAAATGGATGAATTTTATGTGTGGCGGCTGTAAAATTTTGATCAGAATCTTCTTCATGTAGTTGTACAAGTTATGGATAAAAGATTCAAGATGAATTTTTATTGTGTCTACTAAAACTGTTGAATTTGCTGCGAAATGATGTTGATTCTGCAACTGTCCTCTAATTCTGCAGTTGCCATCTAATTCTGTTGCTTCCCTCTGATTCTGTAGTTTTCATATGATTCTGTTGTTGTCATCTGATTCTGAATCTTCCATTTGATTCTGCAGCTGTAGAATGGTGTTGATATGTTGTAGCTGCATATCTTCTTCATTTGCTTCAAAATGTTGAAAATGATAGTCTTCATGTCTTCAAAACTCGTTGGCATAATTCCTGCTATATGAATAGATGTTTTGATGTTGAACATAGCAAGAAATTGTTGACTTAGTGACCATTAATGGATACCACTAGTCAACACGAGAACTCTCACCATTGATGGCAATGAGAGTCAAGATGCCCAAACACATCTTGCTAGGTACGAATAATTTTTATGTTGTCGAGTACCTAGAAGATCTGATGAACAAGGGACATTAATATATTTTCATTGTTCATCAGCAAGAAGACTTGCCATTAATGCATGCAAGCCTCAAGGTGTTTTTGTAAGAATTTTAGACTCAAAGGACTATGGACTCAATAATTTGCATTGAAGCAAGGTTTATTTGCGAAATGAAAAGGATAGGAGAAGGAAAATGGAAATGAAAAATGAAAATGGGAAATAAACATGTAAGTGAGCTTCTTGCTTTTATTTATGGGTTACGAGTAGACAAAGAGTAATGGAAAGTGTATGTGAATAAAAATGAACAACTGACTCTTGCTGGGAAAGTAACTGTGGCTTGCTTTGAATTGTTTGATTGGATTTATAATTCAAAAGGGAGGAAGGGTAATGGTCTTGATGGATATGGACATGGACTTGTTCTTATGTTTATCATTAAATTGTTCTTTTGAAGACCAATAGTGCGCACAATTGGTTTCCATCAATGATCGTTAGATCATCCCAAACCTGCAAAAACTTGGCATAAAGAACGTAAGTGTGTTAAAAAAGAAATGGCCAATTCCTTCCTGACGCAAAATTTGAATGCCAAAATAAAACATATTGAGAAAAATCAAAAGTATTATATTCATTTCAATTCATGATATCAATAACAATCCATTTTTTAAAAAAAAAAAAAACCATAAAAAATAAATCAACTCCCTATTGTCAGATGACTTCATGCAATGTGCTTAGTAATATGATTGGCATCATAAAGATTCGTTGTGTCCTGCAAGTTAAAGCTTCACAACAATAATATTATAATTTTTAATGTCAAATATTCAGAAATCATCTAAATATTCTTCCCATTGTTCTGCAAGTCACTGTCAAATTGAATCATCATCTGTGCTGCAAAAGCATGTTGTCAAAAATATTTGAAGCGATAAAAAAAAGTACTTGCACGAAAAAATTATTTCAATCAAATTTTGCAAGTATTTTCGCCTTATAAATTGCTTCAATAAATCGATTGTATATGCAATTTTTTTTATTTCTCATTATATATATATATTATTTTTTAATGATGAGACACATAGGGAATGAGACACATATGTGTCTAAAATCAAATTGGACTCTTAGACCACATGCCATGTGGAACAGAGTTTGTTATTAAGTTCTTTTGTTTTCAACATGCCTTGTTTAAACAGTTCAAAACAAATCGTTTTTCCCTCACACAATCTACAAAACGGAGCTTCGAAGAACCCTGAATTTCTCCCAAATGGCTTTGAAATCCAACAACTCGCTCATGAGTTACCTAATTCACCTCATTCCCGAAAAAACTCATGTTTTAGTTTTTCTTAATTCGCTGTGGTTTGCTCGGAAAATGCGTTTTAAAATCAGGTGTTTTTAACATTATGCATTTCTGGAAATTTCATTTTCTGGCAATTACTTCTGCAACAAAATAAAATCACCGTGGTTTGATTTGTTTTATTTGCAAGTTTCGAAGTGTAATGGATTATCACTCAAAGAGAAGTTCAGATCGATCTCCCTCATTCCAATTACCTGTAATAGAATCTGCAATCTTCTCTTCATCAACAGTTTCTTCATCTGATACACTTTCATTGTTTGTCTCTGCAATTGAATCTACAATCTTCTCTTCATCAAAATTTCTTCATCCGATACACCTTCATTTTCTGTTTCTGCAACTTTTAAAATTGATTTGTAATAACTGCCACTTGAGAAAGATCGAATATGGAAAAGAGAAGGTTCATTTTTTTATTGCAATGCATGGGTCTTTATGTGGATTGGAGGCATGCACATATGTGTAAGGCCAAGCCAAAGGTTGGGCACATATGCGTAAGGCCAACCCAAACGTTGTTCTCACGCATATGTGTGGGCCTCCTTTCCATGGGCCATTCGTTGTTTTGAAAAAAAAATTATTATGTTTTGTATTGTTTTTTTTTCTTTTTAAATTATTTTTTATTTGTTTTCATATAAAAATGTTTTAGTTTTTTTTTTTTAATTTTTTTTTTTTCTAAGTAAAATTATCTATTAACAAGCGGTAAAATTACATCTGGACCGTAGTCAGAAACTGCTGCTCATGAGGCAGAAAATCAGAAAAAACAGTGTTGAAAACTGTCGATGCCCACGCAGGGGACCATAACCACGGTTTTCTGTAACACACTTTGATCCCAGAGATACAAAGAAGGGCCATAAACATAGCAAAAACTTCCAGAACAGAAAAAACCCGTAGGTTGGAGAAACAGAGACATTGGGATGACCAGACAACAAACCCATTTAATCTTCCGGGGGCACCTCTTCGATTCTGCACCATCCGGAGGCGTGCGGGCCTGAAGCAGGTTCGTCCGGAGCAGTCGGAGCAGCTTGAGAGACATTCTCGGCAGAAAGCATTTCTTCATCAACGACAGGATCAGCATGGCGAGACGGAGGCGGGGCTTGAGGATTGCGCCCTTCAAGATTAAAGGCAGAAAACTGAGTGTCCGGAGCACAGACAGTCGCAGCCGGAGCCGAAGGAAGCGAGTCATCCCCAGGAACCATATCTTCAAGGAAAACCACAGAAAGGATGGCAGTAATGCGAGGGCGGTTGAGATTGCTGTTGAAGGTGAACCTGGCCGTGCCGGTGGTTGGGGCATAGGAAGCAGGAGGCCTGTGCGTGTGAGGACCCCAGAACAGACGGTGGCCATGAGAGCTCCCTCGACCAGAACGAGTGCGAGGATAACGACTTGAGCCTTCCCCAAAGGAAGAAGAGTCAGGAGAGGGACTGGTAGGAGAAGGGCGGCTCCTCGAGCTACCCCAACTGCTTCTCATTCGATGGCGAAGTCTGGGCATGTTGAAAGGGAGCGGAAGCCTGAGAGTCTTCCAAACCGCAGAGCGAACCTTCGCGAGGTAGTCCTGGAAACACACCAAATGCAGCACTTGATCAACCCTCCACCCGGCGCAGAGAAAACCACGAGCCACACTTTTACTGAAATGCTGCAAGCGCTGGTCGACACTATACTTTCGGCAAACGCTGCAATTGTTGACAACAGAATGATACATGGTGGGAGCCGAGAGCAGGTTTATAACATGATGCGGGAGAATGCCACCCACAGAGCGCCGAATCACCACAGGCTCCCAAGCCGTCCTTCCCAAGCGAGTCCTGTCTTCAAACGTGATTGCCATCATACTGTGAATCCCTCTCAAGCATGCGGAGGGATGCTTCACCACATCCGGAGACGAGCGAGAGCCAGAATTTGCAGGGCGAGCAGCGTTGGAATGGGGGAAGCATAAATGGATGTTTGCATTGGGCATAATGCCATTTAACACGTTGTACACCTGAGGCAGATGGCGGCAGTGAGGAGCAGCCCGCCAGCCCATCAATTTAATATGCATTTGTGACACCCGCAGGACGGGTTTTTTTAATCGATATATACATTTTTTTAATATATATATATATATATATATATATATATATATATATATATATATATATATATATATATATATATATATAGTTAAACAAAACATTTTTTTTTTAAAAGAAAAATTGTGCACATGAAATTCAATAAATCAGAAAAAGACTGAAAGGGTGAAAAACATTAAAATTTGCAAAACCGATAAAATAAAAAGGATCACAACTCAAACGAAAATTTTCAATAGAATTGTAGATCAATTTCCAGCAAAACTTTTAACGAATTTTGGAATTTTAATTTTTAAATTGACTTATCTGATTTTCTAATCTTCCAGGTCACAACGAGGCGCGGGAAGAGAGCATACTAGTCAGCATCGTCAAATAAATTCATATTTTCACACACAATTGTTATTTCTGATGGTGATAAAAAACGAAGTGATTCTTACTGCGTCACTGAAATTTATTCAAAATGAATTAATCAACATTGATATATATATTATATATTTTTTTTTGAAAACAAAATTAAAAATTCTAAAATTCTAACCAAGCTTGGTTTTATTTATATTTTTCCTATCTATAAAAAAAAACTATTTTTTATTTTTATTTTTAAGTATATTCATGCTTCCAATGAAGCCATTTACATATTATAATTTTTGAAATGTTCATATCCAAACTTGAAAAATGTACCTGATTATTTGTAAGGATATGAAAAATCATCTTGATCTTTTGATTTGCCGCAAGGATCTCTTGAAGAATAGATGAATGGTGTGGCACAATCACTTTTTGATACCATTCCTCAATGTAGTATTTGGGTTGCATTCTAGATCCTCTGTCCATAAATGTTTAATAAAAACAAAATAAAATACACTCTAGACTGAAAGATAGTTCCTATGCACACTTCCCCAGCAACGATGCCAAAATGTTGGGGCAAAATAATTGCTTGTCATTTAATTTGTCAACCTGGGGGTTCCGTAAGCTTGTGAAGCATGCATGCATTGTATGTGCTAGAAATTGTCTTTCAGTTTAGATCAATCTAACTACAAAATAATGAAAACCAATTCATCTAATCTATGAAATCAAATAATGAAAATGAAATTCAATTAACCTATGAAATCAAGTAACGAAAAGAAAGAAAACAAATTCAAAACAAAATATAGCACACGCAATCACACTTGCAGGAATTGAAATTTCAATCTAAGAAAGCATTTCAAAGCATGTAAAGGAAAATAATTAAGGTACGTTCAATCACTTCAGCATCCAATATGGAAGTATGATAGAATCACCCTCTTCAGATGATGTACAAGCAACCGATTATACTTTAGTCTTTAAATCTAGGAAAGCAATTAAAGCATGCAAAGGGAAAACTCAATAATTGCATAAATTAGGTATTCGAGCATTCAGTTATGATAAAATCACCTTCTTCAAATGATCTTTAAGAACACCTAATTATACAATTGAATGAGGATCTAAAAAGAAATGTAAAAGCATGTAAAATTAAAGCTCAATGATTGTATAGGTTGAACATTCAATCACCCAACTTGGAACACCTTCTTAGCTTGCTCCTTTAGAAGCATTCAATTATACAATGAATTGATAGTTTGATCTAAGAAATTAAATAACAAAACATGAAAGGAAACTAAATAACTATGAGCTCTATTGCCTCAAATTTAATCCAATTGGAAAACAGATAAATCTATCCTTTTGAAATGTTTTTAGAAAAGAAAATATTACACAGTCATTCTAAAACTAATACTAAGAAAGCAAATAAACTTTAATCTATAAAAGCAAGTAAATCTCACACATTTAGGTAGCTCATCTAAAAGTATGAAAGATGGTAAATCGAGATGCTCCATATGTAAGAAAAAACAAGTCAAAATGAAGGAACATTCATGAGTAAGGTGCCACAATCTAATTCTGTATTCAAAGCTTGAGAATAACTCCAATTTTACACATCATTTGATAGGGGAAAGCTTCCCCTATTTATACAAAAAATGATAAGATATCTCATTAATGAGAGTCCATGAATCTCTCCCTATATCTCAAGAGTTACAATCCAAATAGGAAGTGATAAGGCACATGTCTTCTTAGAGTTACAATACAAATAGTAAATGAGACACATATCCTTATGATCCCATGATCTTCTCCATCCAATTCGAATTTGGCCTTAAGAAGCCACATAAGAGTCTTTTGGAAGCTTCTTTTTGACCTACACATGGCAAAAGACTCATTCCAATTGTTAGGTATAAGTACGTGCATATTGTTTTCTAATTTTTAACCACAAATTCACTTAAAAATACTAGGAATTAATAAAGTTTGGAAAAACATAAATGTAACCCAATAGTGGTAATAGTAAGGTAAATGTAATGAAATGGAGGTGGAGTGAAAGTGATAATATGGAAATATAAGTGAAAATGTAATGGAAGTAAATGACAATTTCAAGGCCCAACACCCCTCTAAGAGGTTGATTTCTAAGTTGGTGATCTATATTTTCTTATATTTTGTGAGCTCGTTTCATAACAGTATCACCATGCACCCCCCACACCCCTCCCCCCCCAAGTGAGAATACATGATACACATATTGATGCAGGAGAAAAACCACCCTAAGTTAAAATTGAATTCCAGAACCTTCCAGAAGGAGGAAGCGTGAAATGAGAACGAAATTTACTTACACTTGGTTGAGTTTGTTAATTTTTTTAGTTATTTTAAGCGATTGTAAGCACCTGATTAGGTAGATGTGGTCAAACTATTTTTAAAAATAGAGAAGTACCTGATTTTAGGCAAGTATTATGAGATCCTATCACAAACGAATGGATCTGAAATGATCCATTCGATGTATTGTATTCCATATAAATTTTAGACTTCGCTATAGTGCAGGAGAGCCAGACATGATGTAACATCAAATGTGAGAGGCGATTTGGACCGTATGTGTGGATTGTAATTCGAATTCGAAGTTTATATAAATCTAGTGTTTATTATTATGAATTTTATGTTGTTGGGTTTCTGGCTTTTGAGGTAATTTTCGTAGGTTTCTATGTGGCCCTAGTCTGCGCAATTGGCATAGCTGTATGTTGTTTCCTACCATGTATTATTTCCATTTTGTATGCCATAGCAGATCAGAGAAGGACATATGAGGCGGATATTGGCATTCTTGCGATATTCGTTGGATTGAAACAACCAATTATATGATGGATTTAACACATAGATAAATAAAGATCTCTGTTGCCGAATGTTCCGGCATCAGTTTGAGTTTGTGCACTAGAGAATCATCTAGTGAATGGGCTCTTGCCCTGCGATAGGATTCATTCTCTCTCAGAAGAGTTAGCTCATAGAAACATACGAAATCTAAAAGTGTATTCCGTGCTCGAATTTGATCGTTTCATTCTATGTTGTTGGCCACCCTTGAATTCAACTAAAGAAGAAAATATGTCTGACGAGGACAACCATTTCGAGTCTAAGGCCGATCCGGGGACTTCAAAAACCTTTCCCCAACAGGCGGGTACCATTCGTAAAAATGGGTATATCGTCATTAAGGCCAGACCCTGCAAGGTGGTTGAAGTATCCACTTCAAAAACTAGAAAGCATGGGCACGTTAAACGCCATTTTGGTACAATTGATATTTTAATGGGAAAAAAACTCGAAGATATTATCCCATCTTTACACAAATGTGACATCCCACATGTGACTCGCACTGATTTTCAATTGATTGACATATCCGAGGACAGATTTGTGAGTCTGATGTCTAATAATGGAAACACTAAGGATGATCTCAGGCTTCGTTCTAATGATCAACTACTTACCATATCAAAAGGCTACATGTTCGCTGTGTAAACACAATATGATACAGAGTTAATATCAGGTGCATTAGGAAGGATTTAGTGGCTGTGTAGTGAACTATTTCATTCAGATCATGGGCCCATAACCCACAGACCCATGAATTAAGAAAAGTGCAGTTTTACTGTGTGAAAGTGGTATCAGAGCGGGAAACGATTTCCTGTGAGAAAGAGTTTTCATGCAAAGGAAGAAGAGGTATAGTTTTGTTGAAGATTTGCAAGCTTGTGGTTTTTATATTTTGTGAAGGTAGCAGCAGAGGAAGGTGAAAATATTGCAGCATCCTAGAGCATGAGTGCTCAAATGGTTCTAGAGGAGAGAACCAAAGAGATTCCGAAAGACTAAGCTCAGAAGAGAGAAGCTTGGTGAGGTATCTGGTAGCAGGGAGGACTTGCTATTGCAGATGTTTTGTTGCAGCTCACAAAGAGAAATTCCATAGAGGATGTGGGTAGAATTTCTCAAGAAAGCTGTTACGGGAATATCACAAAGGGAAATTCCACAGAAGACGTGGGTAGAATTGTTAAGAGATGGAAAAGACATATGACCAGGAGGTCATAGAAATTTTTGTACCTCAGGAGTCTAATGCAGGAGCAAAACCACCCTAAGTTAAAATTGAATTTCGGAACCTTCCAGAAGGAGGAAGCGTGACATGAGAACGAAATTTACTCACACTTGGTTGAGTTTGTTAATTGTTTTAGTTATTTTATGCAATTGTAAGCACCTGATTAGGTAGATATGGTCAACCTATTTTAAAAAATAGATAAGTGCATGATTTTAGGCAAGTATTATGAGTTCATATCACAAATGAATGGATATGAAATGATCCATTTGATGTATTGTATTCCATATAAATTCTAGACTTCGGTATAGTGCAGGAGAGCCAGACATGATGTAACATCAAATACGAGAGGCGGTCTGGTCCGTATGTGTGGATTGTAATTCGAATTCAAAGTTTCTATAAATCTAGTGTTTATTATTATGAATTTTCTGTTGTTGGGTTTCTGGCATTTGAGGCAATTTTTGTAGGTTTCTGTGCGGCCCTAGTTTGCGCAATTGGCATAGTTGTATTTTGTTGCCTACCATGTATTATTGAAATTTTGTATGCCGTATCAGATCAGAGAAGGACATCTGATGCAGATATTGGCATTATTGTGAGAGTCGTTGGATTGAAACAGCGGATTAGATGACGGATTTAACACGTAGATAAATAAAGATCTTTGTACATTGCCGAGTGTTCCGACATCAATTTGAGTTTGTGCACTAGAGAATCATCTAGTGAATGGGCTCTTGCCTTGAAATAGGATTCATTCTCTCTCAGAAGAGTTAGCTCGCAGAAACATACGAAATCTAAAAGTGTAGTCTGTGCTTGAATTTGATCATTTCATTCTGTGTTGTTGGCCGCCCTCGAATTTAACTAAAGAAGAAAATATGTCTGATGAGGACAATCATTTCGAGTCCAAGGCCGATGCGGGGACTTCCAAAACCTTTCCCCAGCAGGCAGGTACCATTCATAAAAATGGGCATATCGTCATTAAGGCCAGACCCTGCAAGGTGGTTGAAGTATCCACTTCAAAAACTGGAAAGCATGGGCACTCTAAATGCCATTTTGGTACAATTGATATTTTAATGGGAAAAAAACTCGAAGATATTGTCCCATCTTCACACAACTGTGACGTCCCACATGTGACTCGCACTAATTTTCAATTGATTGACATATCCGAGGACAGATTTGTGAGTCTGTTTTCTGATAATGGAAACACTAAGGATGATCTCAAGCTTCGTTCTAATGATCAACTACTTACCAGATCAAAAGGCTACATGTTCGTTGTGTAAACACAATATGATACGGAGTTAATATCAGTGCATTAGGAAGGATTTAGTGGCTGCATAGTGAACTATTTCGTTCAGATCGTGGGCCCATAACCCACAGACCCACGAATTGAGAAAAGTGCAATTTTACTGCGTCACATGTATAGGAGGAGAAACAAATTCTTGACATAAAGGAGAAGTAATATGCATGCCTTGAGGAAAAGTTACATATTCCATTTAGAGGAGTGTAAATCATGCCATTAAGGAGAGGCATGCATGCCTTAGTTAAGGAGAGTGTAACATATGTATTAAAGACAACATAAGAGGAATATTTTATAGAATGATTTTAATGAGTGTAAAATGAATATGCCGTCTCTTTCATGATTGCATAAAAGAGAGTGTATTGTATTATTAAAAGAGAGAGCGATTTATATAGATCCATGAGGGTCATCAAGGAAGGAGGTGTGAAGTGATTGAGGAGAAATAATTCCCTTTTATTAATAATATCATAGTCTCATAAAATATAATATTAATAATATTGAGGATTAAGTCGAGACTGAACTATTAGGATTGATTAATGATAATTTAAGTGATTTGTTTTCAACTATGCTTGATTACCAATTTATGCAAGGTGATTTACTATTTTTGGAAAGTCATACTTGAGTTCCTAGACACTACTTTCTATTTTTATAAATTCACTCTAGAATTGTCATACATGATATTTTATTAAGGAAATTCATCCCTGATTTTCCCATTAGTGGTATTTTTCTTCTGGATAATAGGGATTCTACATCCCTATTACATGCATCTTTGTGCCTTAGTAGGTTGAGGACTCCACGCCTTTATCTTTCATGGATTAAGAAGTCCATGAACTAATCCTTTTATTATAGATCCAAGATTCCAATTATTTATCTTTCATGGCTTTAGGACTTCGCGCTCAAATTTCCATGGCTTCACATCTACTCTGCTTTGAAACTTCGTGTTTCACCTTAAGATACTGATTGTGAGCTCATGCCCATCTCATAGTTCATTGGTAAGGTCTTGTTCCAAGACCTACACAAATCACAATCTCATAGATCAAAGGAATCAAATGAATTTCATAATTAATTTATTCACATTTTACCAAGGATTGTGCGTGACTTCCACAATAATTTTTGTTTTGGAGAAATGACTTTCGCGGTTATTTTTAATTTGAACATATTTGTTTTAAAATAACCACGTGCCTTACCACATCCCGATGAACACAAGATTAAGCATATAAAATCATAGAAATTATGTACCGTGACATCTGTTTGGTCAATTTAGTGTGTCCTAAATTGCTGCATTTAATTTGTCAATCCGGGAATCGTAAGCTGATGAAGTGCGGCGCACTATATGTGCAAGATAACCTATTTCTTAACTTTTTTGTCGTTTTTGGTTTTCTAAGGTGAAATGGAAATTCTAAGATGGAAACAAGTTTGGTTATGTTTGTTCAAGGAAGTGATATCCCCTATAATGATTTACCACTTGAAATTTTAAAAAAGCAATTTGAAATTTACAATGACAAGACTTAAAAAGGAAAATGAAAATGTGCTGCTGAAATGAAAAGGTGCTGCTAATCTAATAAATCAAAACAGTAAACTAGTGAGCATGAAAACTAAACTATTCTTGCTACCAACTAAACACAAAAGAACTATGCTTAAGGAAATTCAAAATTGCAACAAAATAAATCTAAATCAGATTACATCAATTTATCTTCTGACCCTTCATCATTAGTCCAGCTATGATTTTCGGAAGTAATCATAAACAATTTGAGTAACTGATATTTAATTTACAGAAAGTAAACTAATACTAAACCATACACTCATGATTCAATCCCTCACCATCAGTCCAGCTGTGGCTTTCGGAGGCAACCGAAGATGTCATGCATGATTTAATATATCTAAATTTGCAGAAAAAGAACTAATATTAAACTACACATTTCATAATGCAATCCCTCACCATCAGTCCAGCTGTGGCTTTCGGAGGCAACTGAAGATGCTATGAGCAGCTTAATATATCTAAATTTGCAGAAAAAGAACTAATACTAAACTACACATTTCATAATGCAATCCCTCGCCATCAGTCCAGCTGTGGCTTTCGGAGGCAACTGAAGATGCTATGAGCAGATTAGTATATCTAAATTTTAACTACTGAAGCAGAAAAACAAAACTGAAATGTACAGAGCAATACTGAAATTAAACAAAAACTATGAAAAGCAAACTAGCGGCAGAACAATGTTAGTTCCATGTCATTAGTCAAAAAGCTATGAAAATGCCCGGGCTGCCTATCTAAAACCTGAAAAACATAAACACTGATCAGTGATTAACAATCATAAAGCATGAAAGACAGAAATGAAATGGAAATTATGGAAGTGTATAAACAAAAATGAAACAACTGCAAAGTATGAACATATGGATGGATTATGATACAATGATTTTTAAAGAAATGAAATGAGAAATATACACTAATACACAAAACCTTAGCTGAGCAGGGGCCCTCTACACAACCTTGGTAACGGTCCTCAAACACGAATTAAGTTGAAAAACAGAGTCTTCTCATATTAAAAAGCAGTTCATTACAGAATGGTAATGTTACAGCACAAGTGCAGCGTAATCACTACAGAGCAAACTAAAAGATAACAGAGATTACATTCACTAACATCGACTAACTTCATATGCGTATGCAAACGCAATATATATAACAACAAACTATAACTGTTTCCTAATGTTCATGCTAGTGGAGAGCACGTAGACCACTACGTCCACGGATATAGGAGCATGGCCGTGTTGGAAAGTGAATCTACAGGAGGTGGATGCTTGAATTCGACTCTAGAACCCTGTACAGATGTCGATTTAACCTCCGCAGGCTTAGAAACGGCCGTATGGATCTTTATGTGACACGAAACAGAGTCCGGCCGACATGAAACTCCATGGTTGACTTCCATGTGGATGCCTTTGACCGCGGCTTCTTTGGACGAGTTTGCTTGAACCAATAGGACACGAACCATGTCCACGTCATTCCTGACCTGCCCATGTGGCTCGTTTCCCTTGTAGACACCTGTAGCATAGAGTTTCACAAAATAGCTGCGGAAAGTTGCAGCAGCTGCGGAAAGTGGCAAGATTCCGCAGCTGAATAAACAAAATCTAGATCAAATAGCAAACACAAAAATATAATTAAAAACCATGTTAAATTCTCTTTTGCACATGATATTGACAATTTGGGAGGTTTAGGTGAGTGAAAAAGGTATGGAAAAATGTATGGAAAAGATGCAAATTTGGGACTCAACATACCCCCACTGTGAAGGTGTTGCATGTCCTCATGCAACCAAAATTTTGATACTCTTTTTTCAGTTCATGTGCCTTGATACTTCAGCCAGCACATCCAACCCTCTTCTCTTCTTCTTTGGTACTGCCATCATTCTGGGTTTCTTCATTAAGCACCTAAATTTGATATTTACAAGTGCTCTGCTCAATTTCTGGCATTTCCTTTTCAATTTCTTATTCTTCTTTTGCCATATTCCCAAATGTAACATAGTATTATCATGGATGATCTTGTCGAGCTTGCCTTGTTCTTTCAATGTTTCATTTTCATTTTTGATGTGCCTATTTAAAAGCTCCAGCTCAAAAATTTCCTGTTTTAATGATTGAACTAAATCATCCTGCAATGTATGAGGCTGAATGGAAGAAGTACTTGGACCTGTGGCTGCCTTTTCCAAGGATTATATATAGTCATATACCTCCTGCTGCTTGGGGTCTATTTCAGGTGTCATTTTCATTGGGCTGTCCCCAAAATGCTGCAAAGGAGAATTATGTTCAAAATCTGGCCGAGGAGGGCTTACATCAATATTTTGTTGAGAATAAGATGGAGTATGCTCATTGTCTGATTGGGAATGAAAGGAACCAGGTTCACTAACTGACTGAGATGGACTATGGTCAGTTGGGGACTGTTCAGATGTCTCCTCACCCAAATCAATGAAATGAGGACCCTTAATTTGTGTTTTTCTCAATTTCCCTTTAAGCCTGCTGCTTCTCCTCACACGCTGTGGTATACTATCCTTTTGTTTTTGTTTTCCTTTCTCTGCCTTCTTGGGCATGGATGACTGTTTTTGAAGATAAACTAATCTTTCAGAGAGCATTTGATGATCTTCTTCTTCAGAAGAAGGAGTTTTATGTACAGTCTCAATAGTTTCTTTCCCTTTTGGTATTATTGGCTTCTTACCTTTGATTTCCTTCTTCTTTCTTTTTACCAATCTCTCTTCTCTATCAGTTCTTTCCATAGTAGTAGTAGGAGTGTTTTGGATTTCCTCAATTGTTCTTTTCCTCCTACTTCTTTTTGCTGTGCTAGCTGCGGGAATTTCCTGAGTAGGAGTAATTTGGGTTTCAACATTCATTCTTTTTCTTCTACTCTTTCTAATTGAACTACCTTCAGGAATTTCCTGAGGTTCTTCAAAGAAATTTCTAACTAGGAATTGTTCCCATGTGTCTTTTCTTTCCTTTAGCTCCTTTTCAATCAGAATTTTTATAAGGCCGTGGTGATATAGATGAGGCTCTACATCTCCTAAGTGTTTTTGAACAGTCACAACCATTTTCTTCAAGCTATTGAATAGAAAATAAGGGAGATTGAGAGTTTGGTTTTCTAGAAAATTCATCAATAGCCTGGTATGGTACATGTACATAGACCCAAAACGGCCTTCACATGTAATGAATTTCTGAACAATTAGCATTAAAGTGGCCCATTCTTCTTTTATTGCATGCACAGGGATTCCTCTTTTAAAAACAGTGATGTCCATACCTTGATTTCGTAGGATTGTTCTCCATGCCTCATCACTGATGCTTTTATTTTTGAACCAACGCTCTCCCTCCTGAAGAAGTTCTGTGGCTGTTGCTATAGTTGCTTCATTGACTGAAAACTTGAGGTCTCCAACTTCTGCTTCTGAGCCATCAAACGACCTTGCAAATGCTTTCGTAACTTCTCTGTGGTAACCTCTGAATTTCTGAATAAAACGCAGCCATTTTGCTTTCTCTAATATCTCCTTTGCTTGCGGATATCCCTCTATAAACTTCGGTCCTTCCGGCTCTGCCCTTAATAATTTTCCCATTTCACTTCTCTGTGCTTCACAAATTTGCTTTCGTGAGGGTTTAAGTGGAAATGGAACGATGGAATACACAGGATCGAGCACAATGACTGTGGGGATGTATCATAAAATGAGAATGAGTACCATAAACGGAATGGAGTAAGACTGTGGGTAGATATACGGGAGTGAGAATGAGAAAAAGGAACGAAATGGAGTGAAACAGGGAGTGAGAATGAGTAGAGTGGGGTTTCATAAACACGACAGAGACACGACAGAGAGGTTAACAAAGTATAACACATTCGGCAACGTTTTGAATTTTGGTGACTACGCAATTAAATATGAACACGTTTCAATCAACGGTTATGAGTTTATGCGGCTTGTAAGAGTCCTTTGTCAACTCAAATACGTCTCATTATCTCCGGTGGGATATTGGAACATGAGTGAGAATCAGAATTTCAATGATGAAACCGTTTATGAATGAATGCAAGAGGATAACATGGAGATCGTGAAAGGTTACGGAATTGTCAATATAATCATTGCGCGTAATGGGTAGAGCTCATGGTTTAAAACTATATAAAAATGTGTTTTTCAATACTATTTGAAATAAATTTTATTCATACCTTTGGAATCTTTGCCCTGATTGATCTCCATCGGTGTCTTGAATACTCCATTGATCCTCTCACCTGCATTTTATTTCATAATTATGAAAATAACATCTGACTGTACATTCTCTTTGAAAACAGAGTAGTAGCTGCGGAATCTGCTTCTGGCTGCGGAAACTGGAGTCAGCTGCGGAAACAGATGTCAGCTGCGGAAACTGACACAGCTATTACTTTGATGGATGGAAATGAACAAATGACAAATGACCAGATGGAAATGGTCATGAAAAAGATTTTTATTGATGGAATGGAATGAAATGAAGTGAATAAAGTGGAATGAGATGAAATGAAATGGAATGAAATGGAGTGGGTGGTAACAAAGCTTGTGAAATGAAAGAGAGATTTTTTTTTGGAAAATATAGAGTGTCAGGTGTCCCTGATTTTCACCCTATATTTTCTGTATAAGACTGCCAATCAATGATTGGTTTTCAGGCTTATACCATTTTTTTTTTTTTTTAAAACTGAAAAACAAAAGCTAGGCTGGTGGAGAAGAAGAATTCTTCTGTACCAGCCTGATTGCAGAACTTTCTTGAAACATCTTGACAAAATCCTCTTTAGAGAGTGGCTTATGATAAAATTTCAATCTATGGCCATTCACAATAAGAGGAGTTTGAAACTCATCAATGGTCTTGATTCTTACAGCTCCATTGCTAAAGATCTTGTCAATCTCATATGGCCCAAGCCAATGAGTCGGAAATTTCCCTTGAAAATCTTTAAACTTGGAGTCAAATAACAATGCCCAATCTCCTTCTTGAAACTTCTTTTCTTTGATATATTTGTCATGCCATTTAGTTCTTTGATATTGAACTAGATCAGTTCTTAGAATTGCTTCTTATCTGATCTCATCTAGCTCATTCAACTGCTCCATTCTATGCTTTTGGGCTTCTGATAAGTCCATCCCCAGCTGAGAGGGAGTGTTGAGAATGCAGCAAGATGATGGAGCTTAGTGAAGTGAAGTCGCCTTCACTAAGTGGGCCCGCAGGCAAATTCTGGCGCAAAGTCTATTTTTAGACTATGTCTATTTTTAGACATACGGAGCATAATTTGGGAATTCTACTTGGAGATTCTTGATGGATGCGACATGTTGGTAAAAATATATGAGACCCTAATTTTAGGACCCAGACTATTTTTAGACTGATCTCCTAAAAATATGGAAGTCAAATATTATTTACCCTTAATAATATTTTGACTATAAACAGCAGTTTACTCTCTTGGCGCACTTCAGTTTGAGTCATGGAGGTGGCTCATGCAACTGACACAAGGAATCATGTGGTTCCTAGGGTTTGATGTCATCTTGCATGGTTGGCTTCGGTTAGACTTCAGTGGCAGGAGTTTTGGAGGAGTTAACGGGACAGATAGTGGAGTTGTGTTCTGTTTGTTTTAGTTGAACTAGTTGGGATTAGTTAACTAACTAATCAACTAGATATGAGTGGAGTAAATTAAATAATATTTAATTTACTAAATATTAACTCATTAGTCAACTCAAGAACACTTCAGTTCACTACAGTGCATGATCGGTTCAGTGGAGACCAGTGGAAGAGGTAGATGAAAGGGTGAGTAAAGCTATCAGTTGGTAGATTTGTTTTGCATGAGTTTTGCATTACACTTGGAGGAATTGTCCATGACAATTACGCAATCAAGGGAAGGGGATTCGAACCTTGAACCTCTTCATATACAGGCCATGATTGCGCAATAGAAGCAAGGCAATTGGCGGGGAGTTTTGAACCTCAGACTTGTTCAAAACTGAGTCAGATTGTGAGTAACTTCATGAGAGAGTACTGAGTACTTGTGAGGAGTATTGTACTTGTTTGGTTACTTGATTTCTCCATTATAATATACACAATAGATGCGGGGTTTTCAGCTATAGGCTTTCCCCATACATATTGAGTTAATGTGTGATTGAATTGATGTGAGATTGCTTCTGTTATTTCCGCATGTGACAATTAATTGTAGAAGAAGGTTATGTGTTATGTATGCAATTCGAAATTGATATATGACCAGGTTAATCTTCAATGAATAAGTGATTTATTCAGCTAATTTCTACATGGTATCGGAGCGAAGTTAATTGTCGAAGTCTATTACGGTGATTGCAAACTTATTTCCTCGGACAGAGTCTGCATGCGGGCCAGGTAGCCTCAGGAATATTCATCCTTCTTTGTAAGGTGAAAGATCTGGTGAATGCCCTTGCAGTCAATCTCTGATTTGGAAATAATTTGTTTTCAAGTGTAGATCGGAAGCGATAGAGCTTGGAGTTTGGAATTCGAATTTTGCGGAAGGTTGTTCTTCTTGGTGCCGGTGTTGAAAGATGTCTTCTTTCAATGGTTTGCGACTCGAATATGCTCTTGAAGGCAGTTCGAACTATATTGCATGGAAGGATCGAATGGAAGCAGTGTTAGAAGATAATGGTCTGAAGGAGTTCGTGGATACGGATGTCCCAAAGCCCACTGATGCAGCTCTGGTCGATGCATGGCAAAAGAAGATCGCGAAATGTTGAAGGATCCTGTTGGAGGGCGTCAAGGATCATATTGTATCCAGCCTGCATGGAAAGGCTACTCCATATTTAATGTGGAAAGCTTTGACGGATCTATTCCAGAGTAAGAGCGACCAAAGGAAGCTGGCGCTCAAAGATAAGCTCGGGAACATCAAGATGGAGAAGGGCGACAGTATCGCCAAATACCTCACGAAGTTCACTCAGTGCAGAGATGAGCTGGGAAGTGTGGGGGTGACTGTCGAAGATGAGGACATGGTCGACCTGGCTCTCCTTGGTCTTACGAAGGCTTGGCACTCATATCAAGATAGTGTCAATGGTCGGGAGAAGCTGCCGGGATGGGAGCGCCTTTGGGCGGATCTCATGCAGGAGGAGATAAGGAGGACTACTCGAGATGGATCTTCATCAAAGGGAGCTGATGAAGAAAACTGCGCTTTGGTGTCCAAAGCTAAGAAAAGGAAGGGTAAGAAAACCTCTCATTCTGGAGCTAAGGGCAAGAAGCAGGATATGGCGAAAGTGAAGTGTTTTCACTGCCATGATCACGGACATTATGCTACCAATTGTCCAAAGAAGAAGAAGAAAAAGCAAGCGGGAAGATCTGCAGATGGAGAAGCTTTGGCTTCACAGTTCGAGCTTGACTTTTCACTGATTGCATGCTTGGTTTCAAGTGTGATGGGATCGGTGTGGTTCTTGGACGGCGGTGCGTCATTTCATATGACGGGAGATCGGGAGTTGTTCTCAGATCTGGAGGACAAGGATTTGGGTATGCACATCGAGATGGGCGATGACGGTAGATACAGTGCGACTGGTATCGGTACCGTATCCTTTCAGAGGGAGTCTGGTAAACCCTTTGTCTTAAGGGATGTCATGCATGTACCTGGATTGAAGAAGAACCTGATTTCAGTAGCGATGTTGGAGGATAAGGGTTATGATGTGGTCTTCAGCGAAGGAAAAGCTTTCCTGCGCAATAAGACTACTGGAGAGACCCGGAAGATAGGGGTTCGAACTCAGAACCTTTATCAGTTGCAGGTAGATGACTGCGCAGCTATGGCATGCAAGGCTGGAGATGTGGTGAGCCGGGATGATGAGGGCGAACTATGGCACGGGAGATTGGGCCATCTTCACCATGGAGCTTTGAAGATTCTGCAGCAGATTTCTACTGGACTTCCTAAGGGCACCCTTGCGCAGTCAGATCAGTGCAAGGGGTGTACTTTAGGGAAGTATGTGAAAGCCACCTTTCACGAGAAGGATAGTCGCGCCACGACGATCCTTGAGAGAGTTCACACGGACGTGTGTGGTCCTTTCTCTGTTGCTTCGACAGCAAAGCACAGGTATTATGTGATCTTTGTTGATGATTTCTCTCGAAAGTGCTGGATCTTCTTCATGTCGAAGAAGAGCGATACATTCGCAAAGTTCTGTGAGTTTAAAGCACTGGTCGAGAAGGATTCGGGGAAGAAGGTGATTGCTCTAAGGAGTGATAACGGTGGTGAATTCATCTCGGCTGAATTCAAGGAGTTCTGCAGCGCAGAAGGGATTCGGAGAGAGCTCATCGCACCCCAAAACCCACAGCAGAACGGGGTGGCTGAGCGGAAGAACAGAACGATCGTGGGTGCTGCACGGGCGATGTTGCATGATCAGGGCCTACCCCTTCACTTGTGGGCTGAGGCATGCAATACAGCAGTGTATGTGCAGAACCGTTGTCCTCACGAGGTTCTTGGCATGAGTACACCAGAGGAGGCTTATTCTGGCAAGAGGCCTGATATTTCCCATTTGCGGATTTTCGGATCTCCTGTCTACATGCATGTGACGAAGGATGCAAGAAGGAAGATGGATCCAACTGCTGAAGTTGGAATATTTGTGGGGTACACTGATACACCTCACAACTATCGGGTGTATGTGCCAGACAGTCGCAAGACTGTTGTGCGACGGGATATAAAATTTCGGGAGGAGAAAGCCATGCAGTGTTCGCTTGAGAGGGAGCTACACTTGCATGCAGATGAGGAGCTGTTAGTTCCTAAGGAGGAGCTTCCGGATGTGGATCAGCCACAAGAGGAGGTTCAGGAGGTGGAAAAAACCACCCAGGCAGCGCCAACCATCAGAGGGCGCATGCGCACTACAGAAGCTGAGCGACTGGCTCGGGATGCAGAGAAGGTTGTAGGACCACCTACAGCACAGCGCAGACAGAGACAGTCACCGGATCGGTACACTGGATACATAGCTCTTATGAGTCAATGTGTTGTGACAGAGCCATCCTCTTTTGAGGAAGCTGTGGAGGAACCCGCATGGGTTGATGCCATGATCGAAGAATATGATTCGATCATCGGGAACAGTGCATGGGAGATTGTCCCAAGACCGGTTGGGAAATCAGTTGTAGGTTCGCGATGGATCTACAAGGTGAAGCAGGCGGCTGACGGGAGTGTGGAGAAGTACAAGGCGAGATTTGTCGCCCGTGGCTTCTCACAGATCGAGGGGATTGACTATGAGGAGACTTTTGCACCTGTCGTAAGGTACTCTTCCATACGGACGATCCTTGCTCTCTCAGCGCAGATGGGGTGGCACATTCATCAGATGGATGTGAAGACTGCGTTCCTCAATGGATTTATTGAGGAAGAGGTGTACATAGAGCAGCCTGAAGGTTTTGAGATCTTCAGCAGTGAGTCGCATGTGTGCCGACTCAAGAGAGCACTGTACGGGCTAAAGCAAACACCTCGTGCTTGGTACACTCGGATAGACAGCTACTTCACCGGGCTTGGATTCTCCAAGAGTGAGGCGGATCCAAACCTGTACCAGATTGTGGTGGAGGGGAAGCTGTTGATCATCGTACTGTATGTAGATGATCTGATTTTGACTGGCGATGAGCAGTTGATACTTTCATACAAGGAGGATCTTGCACGAGAGTTTGAGATGAAGGACTTGGGCATCCTTCATTATTTCCTGGGATTGGAGATTTGGCAACGCAGCGGAGGACTGTTTGTTTCTCAGGGCAAGTATGCCCGGGAGATTCTGGAGAGGTTCAACATGCAAGGCTGCAAGCCTGTTGATACCCCTCTTCCTGGAGGTTGGAGGAAGGGAGATGCTACTTCGGAGGAGGTAGTGGATGCCACTGTCTATCGACAGTTGGTGGGGTCGTTGATGTATTTGGTCAATACTCGGCCCGATATATGCTATACAGTTAACCAGCTTTTGCAAGCTATGGTTAAGCCTACCAAGATCTTTTGGAAGGCGGGCAAGCATGTATTGCGCTATATCAGAGGCACATCGGGATATGGTCTATGGTACAGACAGGAGGATGGATTGAAGCTTTCTGGCTTCACTGATGCAGATTGGGCAGGGAGTCCAACGGACCGGAAGAGCACTTCTGGAGGAGTTTTCAGCATTGGGTCGACAGCAGTTTCCTGGTACAGCAGGAAGCAGAGATCCGTGGCACTCAGTTCAGCAGAGGCCGAGTACATGGCAGCAAGCTTGGCTGCATGTGAGGCTATTTGGATGAGAAAGATCCTCGCAGGTTTGTTCAGGTTGCATTTGGAGCCTACAGTGATCTACTGTGATAACCAGAGCTGCATCAAGCTCTCGGCTAATCCAGTTTTTCATGATAGGTCCAAACATATCGACATCGGGTACCATCACATCAGAGATTGTGTTCAGCGGAGGATCATGATGCTTTCATATGTTCCCACGGAGGATCAGGATGCCGACATCCTGACGAAGGCGCTCACCAGGAGCAAGTTCGAATTCCACGGAGGCAGGATAGGGATTGCAGATAATCCATATCTTGCTGAGAGGGAGTGTTGAGAATGCAGCAAGATGATGGAGCTTAGTGAAATGAAGTCGCCTTCACTAAGTGGGCCCGCAGGCAAATTCTGGCGCAAAGTCTATTTTGAGACTATGTCTATTTTTAGACATACGGAGCATAATTTGGGAATTCTACTTGGAGATTCTTGGAGTATGCGACATGTCGGTAAAAATAGATGAGACCCTAATTTTTAGGACCCAGGCTATTTTTAGACTGATCTCCTAAAAGTATGGAAGTCAAATATTATTTACCCTTAATAATATTTTGACTATAAACAGCAGTTTACTCTCTTGGCGCACTTCAGTTTGAGTCATGGAGGTGGCTCATACAACTGACACAAGGAATCACGTGGTTCCTAGGGTTTGATGGCATCTTGCATGGTTGGCTTCAGTTAGACTTCAGTGGCAGGAGTTTTGGAGGAGTTAACGGGACAAGTAGTGGAGATGTGTTCTGTTTGTTTTAGTTGAACTAGTTGGGATTAGTTAACTAACTAATCAACTAGATATGAGTGGATTAAATTAAATAATATTTAATTTACTAAATATTAACTCATTAGTCAACTCAAGAACACTTCAGTTCACTACAGTGCATGATCAGTTCAGTGGAGACCAGTGGAAGAGGTAGATGAAAGGGTGAGTAAAGTTATCAGTTGGTAGATTTGTTTTGCATGAGTTTTGCATTACACTTGGAGGAATTGTCCATGACAATTACGCAATCAAGGGAAGGGGATTCGAACCTTGAACCTCTTCATATACAGGCCATGATTGCGCAATAGAGGCAAGGCAATTGGCGGGGAGTTTTGAACCTCGGACTTGTTCAAAACTGAGTCAGATTGTGAGTAACTTCATGAGAGAGTAATGAGTACTTGTGAGGAGTATTGTACTTGTTTGGTTACTTGATTTCTCCATTATAATATACACAATAGCTGCGGGGTTTTCAGCTATAGGCTTTCCCCATACATACGGAGTTAATGTGTGATTGAATTGATGTGAGATTGCTTCTGTTATTTCCGCATGTGACAATTAATTGTAGAAGAAGGTTATGTGTTATGTATGCAATTCGAAATTGATATATGACCAGGTTAATCTTCGGTGAATAAGTGATTTATTCAGCTAATTTCTACACTATCTTGAAGGTTTTGACTTGGAACTCAATGGGGAGCAGGACTTCTTTCCATAAACAAGTTCATAGGGAGAATGTCCTGTTGTATTTCTCCATGTAGTTCTGTAGGCCCACAAGGCTTCAGGAAGCCTTTCTGCCCAATCTCTTCTATGTAGATGAGCAGTTTTGGTGATGATACTTTCAAGAACTTTATTTGTGGACTCCACTTGACCATTTGCTTGCGGATGGTAAGGAGTAGATCTTCTGTGCTTGATTTTGTATTCTTCCATCAACTTTTCCACCAAATTAGATGTGAATTGGCTCCCCTGATCTGTCACAATTTCTCTTGGAACACCAAAGCGAGTAAAAATATCCTCATAAAGAAAATGAACAACTGAATTTTCAGTAGCAGATACTAATGCTTTAGCTTCTACCCATTTAGTAACATAATCAGTACAAACCAATATATACTTCTTTTGCTTAGATGGTGGATTAATAGGTCCGATGAAATCTAAAGCCCATTTTTCAAAGGGTTCAATGAGTACCTGTGTTTGCAATGGCATTTCATTTGAAAGGGTAGGTTTCCCTACTCTTTGGCAGCTGTCACACCTTTTGACATATTGTTTTGCATCTTTGAAGAGGAAAGGCCAATAATATCCTAAAGAGAGGATTTTATAGGCCGTCCTTTTGTCTGCAAAGTGTCCGCCGCATGGTTCATCATGACATGACTTAAGAATATCAGGCATTTCATCTTCCCTGACACATCTTCTGATCACAAGATCTGGCCCTGTTTTAAACAATTCGTTAGAAATCCATGAATATTTTGAACTCTCTTGAATAATCTTTCGTTTTTCTCTTGGAAATAAATGTGAAGGTAGTTTCCCTGTAACCAAATAGTTAGCAATATCTGCATACCAAGGGGTCTTAATAGTTACTGCAAACAAGTATTCATCGGGAAATTTATCTTCTACAGGAGAATATTCTTTAGTATTTTGAATCCTAGACAAGAAATCAGCTACTGTATTCTATTTTCCTGGTCTATCCAACACAGTAATATTGAATTCTTGCAAAAGTAAAAGCCATCTTGTCACTCTGCCATTAGTAACAGGTTTGTTCATTAAATATCTAATTGCGGAATGGTCAGTATGAATAAAAGTTTCATAGCCTGTTATGTAATGTCTAAACTTATTAATTGCATGAACAACAGCTAAAAACTCTTTTTCAGTCACAGTATAGTTCAACTCTGTGGAAGTCAAATTTTTATTGGTGTAATAAATGGCATAAGGAACTAAATCTTTTTGACCCAACACAGCTCCTAGAGCTGTATCTGAAGCATCCGTAGAAATATGGAAAGGGAGTTTCCAATTTGGTCCTCTCAAGATAGGTGCTTCGGATATTCTTGTTTTCAAAGTTTCAAAAGCTGATTGACAATCAGGATCCCATTTAAATTCACAGTCTTTTGTAAGCAATTTGAAGAGTGGAGATGCTATTTTAGTGAAGTTTTCTATAAATCTTCTATAGTAACCATTAAATCCTAGAAAACTTCTAACATCTCTTTGACAATTTGGAATAGGTAACTTGGAGATGACTTCAACTTTTGATCTATCAACCTTAATCCCATCTCCTGAAATATGATGCCCCAAAACAATCCCTTCATTAAACATCATAAAGCATTTTTCATGGCTTAATGAAAGGTTTGTTTCTTTACATCTTATAAGGACTTTTTCCAAATTTTCTAATGCCTCTTCAAATGAATTACCATAAACTGTAAAATCATCCATATAAACCTCTACACAATCATGGATTAGATCGGAAAAAATTCCTAGTACTGCTCTTTGGAATGTTGCTGGTGCATTACATAACCCAAAAGGAAGCACTCGGTAGGAAAAAGTTCCCCATGGACAAGTAAATGTGGTCTTATTTTGATCTTCAGGTGCTACCTGAATTTGATTATAGCCACTAAAACCATCCAAAAATGAAAAGTACTTTTTACCTGCTAATGTATCTAATACCTGATCAATAAAAGGCAAAGGAAAGTGATCCTTCAAAGTTGCTTTGTTCAATTCTCTGTAATCAATGCATACTCTCCATTTACCATTCTTTTTAGGTACTATAACCAAAGGAGAAACCCATCGGCTATCTGAAATTGGATAAATGAAGTTTACATTGAGAAGTTTTGGAGCTCTTCTTTCACTATCTCCATAAGATTTGGATTCATCCTTCTTTGAGGTTGTCTGATTGGTCTACTGTTTTCCTCAATATAGATATGATGGATGCAAGTCTTAGGATCAATACCTTTCATGTCAGTATACTCCCATGCAAATGCGGTAGAATGTTTTTGCAAGATTTTGGTTAGTTCTTCTTGTTGTGACTTTTCCAAATGTTTGTTGATATTCAATGTTTTTCCTGGAAAAATCTCAATAGTAGAACTACCAAACTCTTCCATAGAGTAAAGAGACATTTGTCTTGATGATAAATATTCTATGTCAGATTCCAACTGAAATTGTGTGGGGTCATATTATGAAGATGTCTCAAAATTTTCTAATGTGTTCAGAATTTGACTATCCTCACTGATTTCAGAAATGGTAAAGACAGGTTGTATAATGTCCTCATCATCGACCCATTCATTGTCTCCTACTTCTGTGATTGCTTTTGCTGGAGGATACAAATTGAATTTCTTTGTCGAATTACCATTAGAAATATACATGTCTCCAGATCTACAACTAATAAAAGCATCAGCTGTGGCTAGCCAAGGTCTTCCTAAGATAATTGGATGTCCTCCTAGATTACTTTTGGGAGTCAAAATCATAAAGTCTACTGGATATTCCCAAGAATCTAAGGAGACTGAAATATCTTCTAATACACCATCTGGTTTAATAACCGATCGATATGCAAGTTGCAATAAAGTAGGTGTAAAAAGAAGGTTAGGAAGTTTTAACTGTTCCATAGTCTGTCTACTCATAATGTTGATAGCAGCCCCTAAGTCAATCAATGTGTTTGGAATTTCTATTCCATTTATATGTGTCTTGACAATTGGACTTCCTGGATCTACATACTTCTGCATGGTAATTTTTCCCATCATAATGTCTGCAATCTTTCCTACCGGGTGGATTCTTCTTGTGTCTTTTAGTTTCCTTCCTGGTCTTTTGAAACTCAACTCCTTTATGGTTTTTGCTAAAATAGGAATTTCTCGAATGGCTTGTAGCAATGGAATCTTGATACAAACATTCTTCAATTCATCTAGAAAGTCATAGTTAGGCAACAATATTTGTTTTTCCACCCCCTTATCAATTTGTAGTCTTTCCGGAAAAGGAGGTGTAGATGAAGATGCAGGTTGCTCAACTATAGGAGTTGTGGGTGTTAACTTTTCTTTTTCTTTTTGCATGCTTGAATTTTGAAGAGATTCTTCCTCAGAACCCTTATTAACTTGAAGAGAGTCCTCCTCATGGGTATCTTGCTCTTGAATATCTATAGAAGGTTTTTCTAAAACTCTACCAGATCTGAGTTGTACATCGTTGAGAGGAACAATCATATAGGTAGGAAATTGTTGTCCTTCTACCATATAAGTAGTTTGAGGATTCTTATTGTTAGGATTTGGCAATGGGTGAGCTGGAAGTTGATTTGTCTTCTGTTGGTATGGGAGCATGAGTTGAGGATTTGTATTTTGTTGAGAAGGTTGTTGTTGTGGAAATGGCAATGAAAGTTGTGGATTTAGGCTTGGAAGTTGTGGAGCTTGTTGATTTTGAAAAGATGGAGGATATTGATAAAATTGAGCAAATCTCCCATAAGGATTTTGCATCCCTTGTACCCATGGCTGATATGGATTTTGATGTTGGGGCCAAGGTTGTTGCCAAGGATTTCAATTTGGTGGGGTTTGAAGATTCATAGGGTTGTTAAACCCTTGAGTTTGTTGCCCCTGCCAAGGTCTTCTTGCAACAAAACAGAGAGATTCTACTGAATTTGGATCTTCTTGAAAGACAGCTTTGAGTCCGGGAATTGAAGGACAATCCTTGGTCTCATGATTCTCTGAACAAATCATACATGTTTCTACAACTTTTTCATCCAAGGGACATTCCCTTAAAGCATGTTTCTTCCTACATTTCGGACAAAAGATGGCTAAAGCATATGTTTCTGCTTTCTGCTTGTTTTGGATTTTAAGGGTGTCTAGTTGTTCACTAAGGCTCCCTAAAATATCAGTTTTAAACTCATCAAGCATGTTACCAATCTCTGCCCTACTTACTGATCCAGTTGCAGATTTGTTAGCCCTAATAAGAGAAGAATCCCTATGCCCTTTTCCTGTTTTAGATTTTCCCCTTGAGAGATGGATACATAGTTCTGTTATATCACGAAATGGAAGTTGAGAAATGTCTCCTTTCCCCATCATGTTTAAAATGTCTATCCATTCATCTCTAATGGCTTTTAATAGGAGGGCTTTCAAGGTTTCATTATCCAAGTTGCTCATCTTTGCTCTTTTCAAGTTGTATTGAAATCTTTCAATTAAGTCTTCCAAATTTTCATCTTCTTTTTGCATCATTTTGAATACCTCATCCTTGTGATTGGTGGGCATACAATAGTCCAAGTATCTATCCAAAAATGTTTGTTTCATATCATTCCAAGTCCTAATAGATTGAGTGGCTAATCCCATGAACCATTTCAAAGCGGATCCTTTCAAAGTTGAAGGAAACAGTTTGATTTATAGGTTTGAAGATCATGTATGATCTTGGTCTTTCAACCTCAAACTCTGGCAATCTTTGGATCTCGCTGTAGTCACCCAGGATTGGAGCTGGATGTGAGATCGCGCTTGCCTGTGCATGAGGTTTCCTCCATCTTGGGAATCTGACTAAATCTGTTTTTCTAATTATTTATTACCCATTTTGTTGTCTCAGAAAAAACCATTTCTCTATCTTCTATCCCCTCTCTTGTGTTCTCTTGTATGATAGTTTTACTGAGCATGATGTCTCAGTTATTTATGAGAGGATGGAAAGTCTGTACAATTTTCAAGTGGTTTAGTAGGTGGTGTAGAATCCTCTAATTCAGCTGTTCCTTGACTTCCAAAAATCTTAAGGCTAGGGGTAGATGATGGTGAATCTGGTCTATGCCTTGAAGAAGATGGAGTTGTGAAAATCGAACTCTTGGCTTTAGCTATAAACCTTCCCCTATAATCTCTTGCTCTATGCATATCATTTTTTTTTATTTTTTTTAAAAAGTTGGGCTAATAATTCTCTTTCTGATCTTCCAGATCACACTAGGTGCAAGAAGAGAGCATACTTAAGAAATTACTAAACCAATAACTCTCTTTTATGATCCTCCAGATCACACTAGGTGCAAGAGGAGAGCATACTTCAAGAAGTTATCAAGTTTTCCCTTCTTTTATGATTTTATGTTTTTTTTTAAAGAAATTGGCTACCTAGTTACACTTCCCCGGCAACGGCGCCAAAATGTTTGGTCAATTTAGTGTGTCCTAAATTGCTGCATTTAATTTGTCAATCCGGGAATCGTAAGCTGATGAAGTACGGCGCACTATATGTGCAAGATAACCTATTTCTTAACTTTTTGTCGTTTTTGGTTTTCTAAGGTGAAATGGAAATTCTAAGATGAAAACAAGTTTGGTTATGTTTGTTCAAGGAAGTGATATCCCCTATAATGATTTACCAATTTGAAATTTTAAAAATCAATTTGAAATTTACAATGACAAGACTTAAAAAGGAAAATGAAAATGTGTTGCTGAAATGAAAAGGTGTTGTTAATCTAATAAATCAAAACAGTAAACTAGTGAGCATGAAAACTAAACTATTCTTGCTGCCAACTAAATACAAAAGAACTATGCTTAAGGAAATTCAAAATTGCAACAAAATAAATCTAAATCAGATTACATCAATTTATCTTTTGACCCTTCATCATTAGTCCAGCTATGATTTTCGGAAGTAATCATAAACAATTTGAGTAACTGATATTTAATTTGCAGAAAGTAAACTAATACTAAACCATACACTCATGATTCAATCCCTCACCATCAGTCCAGCTGTGGCTTTCGGAGGCAACCAAAGATGTCATGCATGATTTAATATATCTAAATTTGCAGAAAAGAAACTAATACTAAACTACACATTTCATAATGCAATCCCTCACCATCAGTCCAGCTGTGGCTTTCAGAGGCAACTGAAGATGCTATGAGCAGTTGAATATATCTAAATTTGCAGAAAAGGAACTAATACTAAACTACACATTTCATAATGCAATCCCTCGCCATCAGTCCAGCTGTGGCTTTCGGAGGCAACTGAAGATGCTATGAGCATATTAGTATATCTAAATTTTAACTACTGAAGCAGAAAAACAAAACTGAAATGTACAGAGCAATACCGAAATTAAACAAAAACTATGAAAAGCAAACTAGCAGCAGAACAATGTTAGATCCATGTCATTAGTCAAAAAGCTATAAAAATGCCCGGGCTGTCTATCTAAAACCTGCAACAAGAACACTGATCAATGATTAACAATCATAAAACATGAAAGACAGAAATGAAATGGAAATTATGGAAATGTATAAACAGAAATGAAACAACTGCAAAGTATGAACATATGGATGGATTATGATACAATGAATTTTAAAGAAATGAAATGAGAAATATACACTAATACACAAAACCTTAGCTGAGCAGGGGCCCTCTACACAGCCTTGGTAACGGTCCTCAAACACGAATTAAGTTGAAAAACAGAGTCTTCTCATATTAACAAGCAGTTCATTACAGAATAGTAATGTTACGGCACAAGTGCAGCGTAATCACTACAGAGCAGACTAAAAGATAACAGTGACTATATCCGCTAACATCAACTATCAACTAACTTTTTATGCGTATGCAAACGCACTATATATAAAACAACAAACTGTAACTGTCTCCTAAAGTTCATGCTGGTGGGAAGCACGTAGACCACTACGTCCACGGATATAGGAGTATGGCCGTGTTGGAAAGTGAATCTACGGGACCCTGTACAGATGTCGATTTAACCTCCGCAGGCTTAGAAACGGCCGTATGGATCTTCATATGACACGAAACAGAGTCCAGCCGACATGAAACTTCATGGTTGACTTCCATGTGGACGCCTTTGACCGCGGCTTCTTTGGATGAGTTTGCTTGAACCAATAGGACACGAACCATGTCCACGTCATTCCTGACCTGCCCATGTGGCTCGTTTCCCTTGTAGACACCTGTAGCATAGAGTTTCACAAAATAGCTGCGGAAAGTTGCAGCAGCTGTGGAAAGTGGCAAGATTCCGCAGCTGAATGAACAAAATCTAGATCAAATAGCAAACACAAAAATATTCTCCTTATATAGGTATGCCCTTTTTCACATGATATTGACAATTTGGGAGGTTTAGGTGAGTGAAAAAGGTATGGAAAAATGTATGGAAAAGATGCAAATTTGGGACTCAACAA